>JALGBA010002372.1:0-143946 GCA_023970755.1 Azemiops feae
AAATGATAGAAGGTGTTGAAGCCACAGGAACCTTGGGAGGAAGTGATCATGCAATATTGGAATTCAACATTATGGAAGCACAAGCAATAGAACACAGTCAAACCAGAGTCTTGGACTTTAAGAGAGCTAATTTCAATAAACTTAGAGAGGGCTTGGGAAGGATTCCATGGATGAGAATCCTCAAGGGGAAAACAACTCAAGAAGCTTGGGAAATTTTGAAAAGCGAGATAATAAAAGCCCAGTCTAGCACAATACCAACAAAGAGGAAAAATGACAGCTCTCAAAAGAAACCAGCATGGCTGCATAAAGAACTCTCTGGTAAATTGAAAGATAAAAAGGACAAGTATAGAAAGTGGAAAGAGGGGCACATAACTAAGTCAGAATATTAGCAAATAGCCTGAGCCTGCAAAGGTGAAGTGAGGAAAGCTAAGGCTCAAAATTAACTAAGGCTTGCAACCAAAGTCAAAAATAACAAAAAAAGCTTCTTTCAACATGTAAGAAACAAGAAAAAAGTGAAGGAAATGATTGGTCCATTAGTGGGTGAAAGTGGCAAGAAGGTGACAAGCAACAGGGAGAAAGCAGAACTATTTAACTCATTTTTTGCATCTGCCTTTACACAAAGGGAAAAAACAGACCAACCTACCAAAAATAGTGCCATAAAAAACAGAATAGAAACGTAAGTTAAGATAGGCAAGAAAACGGTAAGTGAGCACCTGTCCAGCCTAGACGAGTTCAAAATCACCAGGACCAGATGGATTACACCCCAGGGTTCTCAAGGAACTGGCAGATGTGATCTCAGAACCATTGAACTATATTTTTCAAGATCCTGGAGCCTGGGGAAACTACCGGAGGACTGGAAAAGAGCTGATGTAGTTCCCATCTTCAAAAAAGGGAAAAAAAAATGGACCCAGGAAATACAGACCTATCAGCCTGACCTCCAATACACCCCTCCCATGGAAGATTCGGAAAAGATAATCAAAACAAGAACAGCGCACAACTAGAAGGCAAACAAAGTCATTACTAAAAGCCAACATGGGTTTGTCAAAAACAGATCATGCCAGACAAAAATTATTGCATTCTTTGACCAAGTGACAAAATTAGGGATCAGGAGGAGGAATGCTGGGATATAATTTACAGGACTTCAGTATAAGGCATTTGATAAAGTAGATCACAACCTACTACTGACAAGATAGAAAAATGTGGGGTAGACAGCATCACCACCAGTGGATCCGTAGCTGGCTGACCGGATGTACTCAGAGTGTGGTCCTCAATGGAACTGCATGACATGGAGGAAGTGTGTAGTGGGTGCCCCAGGGGCTCTGTTCTGGGCCCAGTGCCTTCAACATCTTCATCAATGATTTGAACGAGGGATAGAGGGTGTTCTCCACCGCTTCCGGTACTTATCAAATTTGCAGACGACACCAAGCTGGCAGGAATAGCCAACACTCCAGAAGACAGGCTTAAGATACAGAAGGATCTGGGACAGACTTGAACACTGGGCACTATCTAACAAAATGAAATTCAATGGTGAAAAAAGCAAAGGCTCTACATTTAGGCAAGAAAAACCAAATGTACAGGTATAGTATAGGGGGTAACTTGCTCAATAGTAGTAACTGTGAGAGGGACCTTGGAGTCCTAGTGGACAATCACTTAAATATGAGCCAGCAGTGTGCTGCAGCTGCCGAAAAGGCCAACACAGTGCTAGGCTGCATTAACAGAGGGATAGAATCAAGATCACGTGAAGTATTAATACCACTTTACAATGCCTTGGTAAGGCCACACTTGGAATACTGCATCCAGTTTTGGTCACCGCGATGTAAAAAAGATGTTGAGACTCTAGAAAGAGTACAGAGAAGAGCAACAAAGATGATTAGGGGACTGGAGGCTAAAGCATAAAAGGAACGGCTGCTGGAATTGGGTATGTCTAGTTTAATGAAGAGAAGGACGAGGGGGGACATGATAGCAGTGTTCCAATATCTCAGGGACTGCCACAAAGAAGAGGGAGTCAAGCTATTTTCCAAAGTGCCTGAAGGCAGGACAAGAAGTAATGGATGGAAACTAATCAAGGAGAGAAGCAACCTAGAACTAAGGAGAAACTTCCTGACAGTTAGAACAATTAACCAGTGGAACAACCTGCCTCCAGAAGCGGTGAATGCTCCAACACTGGAAGTTTTTAAGAAGAGACTGGACAGCCATTTGTCCGAAATGGTATAGGGTTTCCTGCCTGAGCAGGGGGTTGGACCTCCAAGGTCCCTTCCAACTTTATTATTATTATTATTATTATTATTATTATTATTGTTATTGTTATTGTTAATATTGTTGTTGTTATTGTTGTTGTTATATATATATTATATATTATATATTATATATTATATATTATATATTATATATTATATATTATATATTATATATTATATATTATATACTATATACTATATACTATATATTATATATTATATATTATATATTATATATTATATATTATATATTATATATTATATATTATTTTTGTATTTTTTCTTTGGAGTTTGTATTTTAATGTTTTGAGTAAAATAAAAAAGATTATTTAAAAAAAAAAAAAACCCAGCCACATAGTCTATGCATCTGTCTTGGTCCTTGAAAGATTAACCCAGGAAACAAATTGTCTTATTTTCCAAATATAGCTGCTGTATTTATAAGTCTGAAGCGCAATTCTTTATACATAAAAGTTATCTCATTTTCATTTTTGAAATTCTTTCTAAATTTATTTGTTTACTGACATCATGTATTCTTGTGGTTAAAAACATGAACTGTGAATGAGCAGATAATTTTGCTCTTTGTTCATCTTAAACTTATCACACAACGTGGCAAAAGCAACATCAATCTTGACCTTCTTCCCTGTACATAATATTTCAGTCATAACTGTCTGCCCTTACAGAATATTTCCCAGATTAGTAAGATGTTTATGAAGACCTTTGAACCATGAAGAATCGGAATATCAAATGTATTCTAATTGCAAAAAAATGTTGTGATAAAATGGAGTGTCTATATTCAGGGTTCCAGCTAGTCAGAAATGTTATTTTCTAGGATATTCATATCCTACTGCATAGTGATTAGTCAGCAGTCTAGGATCACTGACCATGCTTGTTCATTGTTGGATTGTATTTCTTCTTCATTTTTTTAATCTAAAGCAGTCTTTCTCAGCCTTGGCAGCTAAGATATATGGACTTCAACTCCCAGAATTCCCCTACCAGAATACTGACTGGGAAATTCTGGAAGTTGAAGTCAACCCTTCTTAAAGCTGTCAAAGTAGAGAAATTTTTATTTTCTACTGCTTAAATCCTTTTTCTAAACCTGATAATACTTTTCTCTTGAGAAGTGTGTGCTGGTTCAGCTAGATAGAGAACTGTTTTAAGGAATTTCACTACACTAGGATTATTTTATGAAGCTCTTTTGGATCTCCAATATGTGACATTCACTTTCTTTTAACTATTCTTATTACTTCCTTCTCTCTCTTTTCTGTCATCAGATGAATCTGATGTATCATTCCATTGTTCGGTCCTTGAGAACAATCACAGGAGATTCCACTGAACTGTGAGTTGTTCTCATCTGCCATTGCAAATAAATGATCTAGCATTGGTTTGATGGCTAAAACCTGCAAGAATCCTTTGCCCATTAAACAAAAGAGGTTTGACATAAACATATCTTTCTGTGGCTAACAAATGTTATAGTTTTGCTGTAAGTATAATTCCTTTAACCATTGGTTTACATATTATCACAAACTTTTATGGAATTATAAATTATAATTGCTGGATTAACTCTTGACACTTAATCCAAACCAAATAAACAATAATTTAGTGCAGGGAAAACAAATCTAAATAAGAACTTTGAAAACAGGATTTATGACAAGGTAATTAAGATGATCAATTAGAAAAGAAGCTTTATATTGATGTGGTTGTAGAAATACTAGAAAAATGTTTATATTCAATTGCTATGTATCAAAATACTAAGAAAGGTACTGATTTAAGGTTGATAAAAGAGAATATTATTGGAAGAAGAGAAAATCAAGGAAAGCTACTATGTGGATTATGAAATTATAGAAATTAATTGTTATTGATTGTTTTTAAATATAAACCCAGACAACATGCTGTTTACCAAATATTAAGGTAATTATGTTAAAAAAGTAATAAAATATATTTTAAAAAAACCCAATAATTTAGTGCAATTTGTGAATATAGCTATGGTTAAACACAGTGGTCACATGAACTCTATTGAAATAGTAGATTATTTGAGATATGGTAAACATAATCCAGCATTCAATTACATTGTGTATGTTTTCAAGCTATGTTGTTCCAATTGAGCTATTGCTGTAATTCTGGAAAGAGATTAAAACAAGATATTTCAACAGGCTTTCAGTTCCAATTGACTGACTATAGACATCTATCTTAGTGTGTTTATTTTTTTAATTGGGATTTAGATTTGCTTTTTGTGATTTTTTTAATATTGCCCTGATTTACTTATTAAATAAGTAAGCTTTTAATTTACTTTTTGCTAATGTTGTACACTGCACAATTTCTTTGGGTGGTTTACAAATGATATAACATTAAAAACAAAAAATGCTGCGCAATAACGTTAGCCACATTAATATCCTCTGGTACTGAATATATTCAGCTTGATTCTATAATATATGCAGGATCCAAATATGTTTCCTGATACACATATACTTCCAGAGTCAAGTGATTACCTCTTTGGTTCTTAATACTGCCCTTGTAAAATATAGGATAGTTCCTTGTTTACTAGTACTCAATTCATTTCCATAATGCAGTTTCTATATTGTAAAGAGCAGGAATGGATTGAAAGGTCAGAAAGAATATAAAGCATCTAAATATCATTGTTGGTTACTGAATTTAGCAAGATGAATTTTTAAAAATTCTTTTACAAAAATAGTTAAAAGTGTTCTAAAATTCCACACATTAATCTTGATCTTCACTTGTTCCTAGCTAGGAACAACTTAAGATCATCATTAAGCCTTTTTTTTGTAAAAAAAAAAAAAAGTAATTTGCAACAGTTACTGTTGTAGTGGGAGGAAAGGTGCAAAATATATGCAAAATTATTTCCATTGTATCTGTGCGAGCATGAGTGTGTCTCTGTGTGTATCCAAATGTGTGTGTGTGTGTGTGTATACACATACATATAAACGTACAGTATACACATACACGTACAGTATACATAAACTTATTCATTCATTGATTTTCCCCATTCCCCATTCCCAAATCCTGCTATTACTGCCTTATCGTGTTGGTGTGTGTGTGTGTGTGTGTGTGTGTGTGTGTCTGTCTGTCTGTCTGTCTGTCTGTCTGTCGATCTGTTCTCTTGGGAATGATGCACAAAGAGTATTAGGAGTGTGTATCAATGGCATATATTCCCAACAATATCATCTGTGGTGTAAAAGTCATTCCAGTTGCCCAGCTAAAGCAAGCTGCTACTTATATTTGGAAGCAGCAATATAGGAAGATCTGATAATAATGGCAAAGACATAAATTTGTACTGCGTGGGAGAAGGCAATGGTAAACCACTTCTGTATTTTCCCAAGAAAACACATGAATAGAAAATATGAAATGATTCATGATACAATGCTGAATGATAGGCCTTTCAGTTTGGATGGGACTCATGCTACTGAAGAAGATGTTTTCATATTATTAATGGAGATTATGATATAGATAGATTAAACCTTTTAGGACATCTAGTTGCTGATCTACTAGCTGCTTATCATACAGGAAAAAAATGGGGAACATGGTACACCAGAAGCATTAACATGGAAAAACTAAACACAATGAAAGATGAAATGAGAAAACTATAATTTCATCTTAGACATAAATCTGGGATTGATCACACTTCATTGCACAAGGATATGCCAATTATAAGGACATAAAAAAAACTTTATTAGAACATGAAAAACCAAATTGCTAATTAGGACATGAAAAACAAAGGAAGTTATAGTTAGCAAGAACATTTCTTGCTATAATGCAATCAGTGATAAGATATATTGATTAGACTTCATGAATAACCCTTTAATATGATAATCATTCAAGTTTATCTTACAACCACAAAGATTTTCAGAGAAATGTTAAACAAGAATTACAATATCTGTAAAGACAATGAAGATGAAAAGAAAAATGGAAAACAAGGAAAAGCTTCCAAAAGATATCTACATTCAGGAGAAGGTTCCAACCTCAAACTACTGGAGTAAAACATTTTTGGCTAGTTCTGCTACCTTCTTTCTCCAGAGATTCCGAAAGCTGGCAAACCACACACAGGGCTCAGGAGTTCAACCAGATCCGAACTTGGACTGAGATTCTCAGTTTCATACCAATGAAATGTAAATCTCAACATAACATGTTTGAATTGACTGACATTGCGTGAAATGCTCTCTATATAGCAATCCATCCTTTCTCTTTTAGGAACCAACTAAAACTCTTCCAGTAAAATATTCAGAGAAACAGAATGGAAAGAATTAAGCACATAGTGGTTGCTAAGTTACCATATCACTTGATCCTAAGCACGTCTACATTTACTGAAAGACAATTATATTGTCATAGCACCACTACCATCCTTTCAGCTGTAGCAACACGGCAGAACATACTATAGAATCATCTACAAGCTTGACTAGTAAGTAGTGTAACAATATTAGGAATCTCTGAGATATTTCCATACCTCCCAAACAATAGGCTGATTAATTAAAAAAAAATGTTTAAGTTATCATATGCCTTCTTTTTATCACATTTGCTCCTGATTTGAAGAGCTCTTAAAACCTATTCACTGATCAACTAAAACTAATGAAGAGGCCATCTCTGCACTTCTGTCTTCACATCAAATCACAAGTTGTAATCAACAATTATGTTGTCTCCTGACTGATATTCTTTGCTGTCATTTTACTCTGCTTTGCTTTCTACTATTGAAATTATTTCTGTTATCTTTTTGAATTGAATGCTTTATTAAATTAAAATAATAAAGTTTCCAATCAACAAATTCTGAAAAACAAAATTTTGAACCATCTGGAAGAGATGACATCATACTGAAACTGTAGGATAAGAAAATGCCATAATTTCATATGAAAAACTCTCTTCTAAGAGGAATCCAATTAGATTCATTCTCACTTATGTGTTTGGTATGTACAGTATTGTATTTTGTTTTTACAATGGAGAACAAAATTCAAAGAACTGTATTACACTAGCTTTAATATAGTTCTAATTCCAGCTTCTGGGTTTGCTTTTAAATATAAATTAAAATCTAAAATTAGATGTAAAGTTAATTGTCACAGTTAAATATATAACTCAAGGGGATTATTGGCAAATCTACTTATTCATATTTTCTCCCCCTTTCTATTCATATAACATTCATATATGCTTTTCTTAAAAAAAGCAAATGGATCTAATGGAGTAGTTAGTTGATGTCTAGAAAGAATTAAAACTAAAATAAAGGCTATGGTACTGGCCCACAATTATCCACATGAGAACTAGAAGGAAACACAAAGCTATTGAAGCTTATATTGCTATGTAGTGGTTGTTTGGATTTTTTTGGACCAATAGCAGGATGGTCCATATTTTGTACCCCCTTTGTACTGTAGATTTCCTTGCTGTGGTGATTAATAATATAATCTTCTCAAAATTGTGGCTTTCAGATGTGTTGGACTTCAAAATCATGGTTATTTGTTTATATAATTATATTTATGTATTTGTATCATACCTTTACTAATTTATCTAGAAAATATCTGATAATCATATAAATGGGGGAAATTAACTGTGTATTAAGATTAAATTATATTTTCTGCCTTAAGAAAATATACAATCCGGTAACAACATTTTTTTTTATCAGAACAAGGGGGAAGTACTATCAAGTCACAAAACTGCAAGCCAATTATCAAAGAAAATTAAAATATTATGATTAACAGCAAAACATTGTTTGCTATTTATGTATATCTATTTTTTTAGAAGCTATTCACTTTGCAAAAGATCAGAATTGTGCAAGCAACGGCAATTCCTATGACTCTGTGGAAGTGAAAGTTAAGATTTTGAAAGAGGATAGAAAGAGCATTGAAGCTTTTAAACTTCAGTGATAGAGAAGACCCCTGAGAATACACTGCACAGTCAAGAAAGCAAACCAATGGATCATTTAACAAATCAATCCAGATTTGTTGGAGGTACAACAAATGCCTTATTAGAGGTACAAATGACTGGTCTCAGATTATTCTACTTCAGATGCAGTCCTCTGGCTCTAATGTTGAGGAAGGTGGAAGGAAAGAGAAGAGGATAATCAGCAAGATGAATGGACTGTTAAAATGACAATGAGTGCATTGTTGGAAAACCTGAAAGACAAAGTTTGGAACTGTCATGGAGAAAACCTATCTATCTGAACATAGTGGACAATCACAAATAAGAGCCAGCAGTGTGCTGCAGCTGCCAAAAAAGCCAACACAGTGCTAGGCTGCATTAACAGAGGGATAGAAGCAAGATCACATGAAGTGTTAATACCACTTTATAATTCCTTGGTAAGATCACACTTGGAATACTGCATCCAATTTTGGTCACCATAATGTAAAAAAAGATGTTGAGACTCTAGAAAGAGTGCAGAGAACAGCAACAGAGATGATTAGGGGACTGGAGGCTAAAACATATAAGGAACAGTTGCTGGAGTTGGATATGTCTAGTTTAATGTCTAGGGGTGACATGATAGCATTGTTCCAATATCTTAGGGGTTGCCGTAAAGAAGAGAGACTCAACCTATTCTCCAAAACACCTGAAGGCAGGACAAGAAACAATGGATGAAAATTAATCAAAGAGAGAAGCAATCTAGAGCTAAGGATTAATTTTCTGAACAATTAGTTAGAACAATTAATCAGTGGAACAAATTGCCTCCAGAAGTTGTGAATTCTCCAACTCTTATGCTTAAAGTTTTTAAGAAGAGATGGGACAACCATTTGTCTGAAATGGTATAGTGTTTCCTGCCTGAACAGGGGGTTGGACAAGAAAACCCAAGATCCCTTCCAACTCTGTTATTCTGTTATTCTGTTATTCTGTTATTTATTTATTTATTTATTTATTTATTTATTTATTTATTTATTTATTTATTTATTTATTTATTTATTTATTTATTTATTTATTTACTTACTTACTTACTTACTTACTTACTTACTTACTTACCTATTTACTTATTTACTCACTTGCTTACTCACTTATATATTTATTTATCTCATATGCCGCCCATCTCACCAGAGGCAACTTTAGGAGGCTTACAGACATTCAATTAAAATACACTGTAAAATATTAAAACAATAAGTAAGGATCATAAATTTAAAATGCAATTTTAAAATTCAGTTAAAATAAATCAGAATGGAAAAGGAAGGAGCAAAGCATACACAAGGAGGAGATAAGGTGTTGCAGGAACCATGACAGCCAAAATAATTCACAGCATGCTCCTCCTGCCACTATGGGTGAGGCAACATAATCCCATTCGGGTTTCTCAGATAACCTGGATCCATGCCATGAAAGATTTAAGGATGATAACTAATATTTTGAACTGGAAGCAAACTGAAGCCATTGTGGAACAATGGTGTAACATGGGCCACTCCGGGGGCCCCAATAACAGCCTGTGCAGCTGCATTCTGCACTACCACCAAAACATAATTTTTGTTTTGGTTTGTTTTTGAAGAGAAGATATCCTTTAAAAAAAAGTTTCCTCTTATGATC
Source organism: Azemiops feae (assembly GCA_023970755.1). Lineage (NCBI taxonomy): Eukaryota > Metazoa > Chordata > Lepidosauria > Squamata > Viperidae > Azemiops > Azemiops feae. Next base: position 9,726 of record JALGBA010002372.1, read on the forward strand.
CGGATAAAAGATGATGCTGTCCCTCTGTCTTGATCAACAAGATACTCCATAGAGGAAAAAAATGGGGTTTTAAACCATCCAAAAAAGGCAATGTGTCTGGTAAAATGCTTTATATGAATTGACTCATATATTTCATAATGCTGGTCTTCTAAGTTATTGGTGGGGAGATGCTTTTGGATGATATGTAGAGGGATGAGTTAAGTGCAAAGAAGGCTTTAATGTACCTGCAACAGCTGAAGCATACTGCTCTCTCCCTCTAATCAACATGAAATGTTTAAAGGCATCGTTAAATTTCATCTGCTCTTTCCCATGGCTTTTCCATCTGATCTCAGCAGAATGACATTGTAATAAGACAAGAGAGATAACAAGAGATAATAATTTAGAAGCAATTAGAGAGTTCAGACTTAAAAAAACAACATGAATGAGGTAAGAGTGTGACTAGACTTAAAATTCAGGATAATAAAGCACTGGTACAGCTAAAGGTTTTTGCACAGATTAAAAGTAATTTCGGTGAAAAAGAAAAGCAAGTGTTGGTCCAAAATGGGACACCACCACCAGCTTGCCACCACCAAATCTCCTCTGCCAACTCACCACAGCCAAGTTGCCACAGGACAACTCCACACAGCCAACTTGCAATGGGGACAATGTATTGCGGGGGGGGGGGCGGCGGAGACAGAGCTGGGTGGGTGAGCAAGCAGTTGGGCAGAGCACAAAACAGTAGCAGCAGCTGGGAACTTCCCATTTTCACATCTCTGCCACCACTGCTGCCACCAAACTCTAGGCTGAAGAGGCCAGGGACAGCAGTGATGGACGGGGCAGGCAGCATGGAGGCAGTGGCAGCTGCAGTGTCCCATTTGTATACCCCCCATCACTAATGCTGCCACCACACTCACAGCCAAAGAGGCGGTGAAGGAGTGGTAGCAAGGTATGTTACATCATTGCCACTACGCTGAGCTCTTGGGAGTTCCCAGAGCTTGGTGCAGCAGCAGCTGCAGCAGTGGCAACAGTGAGGGTGGCGGTGGTAGCAGCTGTGAAAATGGGACATGCCTGGACACTGCCACCTCCCTGCTGCCTTCTGCCTACTGCCCATTCTGCCTACTACCCCCAAATGGCCCACGGTAGCAGCAGTGGTAGGGTATATGAAAATGGGATGCACCTGGCTGCCACCACTTCCCCACTGACTGCCCTGCTCACCGCCACTACCATTGAATGGCTCAAACACTACTGCTGCCAGCAAATGGGTCAACCCTGAATAGCCTGGAGTATGATGTGGCAACTGTGGTGCAGTGGCTGTCATGGTGGCAGTGGCAGCAAGGGTTATGAAAATGGGAAGGCCCCAGCCTCTGCCATCACTCTGCATTCTGCCCACCTGCTCATTTGCCCGCCCATCCAGCTTTCCCTCTGATGGGAGGCCCCTAGCTGCTGTCACCACTCTGAGCTCTGCCCAACTGCTGGCTAGCTGCCCACCTCTCCCTCTGCTCTTTTTCTGGCAACCCAGAGTGAGTTGTCCCTGTGGTGAGTTTGCAATGTGGAGTTGTCCTGTGGCAACTTGGCAGTAGTGAATTGGCAGAAGCGACTTGGTGGTAGCAAGCTGGCAGTGGTGAACTGACTGCGCCAAGCTGGCCGTGCTGATTTATCCTAGACCTGTGTTGGTCAGCCATGGTTTGATGGGCATCCCATTTTCAATTCATTTTTAGCATTAACTCCCTGACAGACTTTAGTACAAAAATCCATGGATAGTTTTTCCACTTGCAATAAATGAGAAAATAGTTTATAATGTAACCTATCAAAATATCTATATTTACTTGAAATCCTTTTTTGTATGTTTCCAATACTAGGAACATTTCAATTTGTCAATACCACAGAAAGAAAAACATAAATTAGGACTATCATATCTGGGTTGCAAAAATCTGGATAGCTGCTAGATGACAACAAAAGGTTAGGGTTTTACTATTTTTACAATTAGTTTTACTATCCAAAGGCAACAGCAATCATTGGGTGATTTTGTTGAAGAAGATGGTTTATTGTAAAGAGTTTACCAAGCCATCGCTCTGCTCTATTTAGGAAATTAATGCAAGGTTGCTGCAAAGATATGATAGTTCAATAATTGCAGGGAGAACCAAGAATCTAACAGGCATGTTGTGAGGCTACCCTTCCCTGAGACCTTGGAGTTCCATCATTGTCAGTTCCAAAATAAAAGTTTGAGGAACTTTCATTAGCTAGAAATAAGGATGGTTTGGATTCTGTGGCATCACAGCAATGCATCATCAATTTAAAGCTATTGACAAAGGGAACAGTATTATTGTTCACATTTGTATGGCACCTCTTCAAAGCAGCTTACAATGAAGAGGTTAAACATGAAATTTCTCTGAAATTAACTCTTTTTCTCCCTCTCCACCCTTGTTTATTCCCACTGAAGTGTGTGTTGCTATTTCTGATTGGGAAGTCTTTGGGGAAAGAATTCTATGATGGAGAAAAGGGAAGTGCTATTTCCAAGACAGCCTTTCATACATATCTAATTTTGGAGAGCAGCATGTTTTAAAATAATATAAATAAATGTAAACTATTTTTCCATTATGAAAAATATAACTGGGCTTCAGGAGGTAATGTGATATTTCAGATATTCTAATCCTAAGGTATTTAGGATTTTATAGATCCTTGAAGACCTCAGAAATAAATCTGGGACCAAAACATTTAATTCAAAACTGAATTGAAAGGAACCAGGAAACAATATAGCTGGTTGTCCTATATTATGACAACTGTAGATTCCAAATTTTCCTCAAGTGCAGTCCCACATGGTGCTCATTGCCATTACTTAATTGAGAGATGACCAAGATAAGCATCTCTGTGGACAGATCTTCTCTCTTTACAAAGGAGAGCTGCTGGCACATATGGTCCAAATATGCATCATTCAGTGTTCAATTGTGTATTGAACAGATTACGATTTATGAATAACCTTATCTTGTCCTTTGGTGTCTTTTGTGCATATTGATTTATATAAAAACTATACTTTTGTATTTCTTCAACTATATTCCTTCTTGAAAATTCAGGTGTTGGCTTCCTGAATTTTAGTTTTTTTCTCTTTGGGGTTATTTGGTTGTACATTGTATTCTCTGCTTCAGGAGATGAAGACACCTTTAAGCATCACTATTAGGGAAAAATAGTTAATCTAATTATCATGCTCAGATTTTAACTGTGGCACTGATTTCTTGCAATTTGAGATAATCTGTACAAGAATCAACAAATCAACCTTTATGTTTCTTATACTGGAGTAGCAATCTGAATCCTGCTGAGCTCTGGTGTCAGTCCCTCTTAAATGCTGCTCCAACTCAAAAGGACTCTGAGCAGCATATGTTTGCTGATTTCAGCAAGAAGATTAAAATAGTAAAACCACATAACAAAAGAGCAATTGACAAAGCAACAAAAATTACAAAGAAAACTATGGTCTATTGAGGAACAGCAAACACATAAATATACCCCAGTCCAGGAATTCTTAATTTATTCAGATCCCTTCTCAAAGAAAGGAAGGAAATTGATTCAGAATTGGGGGGTTTTTGCCCCAGAGGCAGGAATGGGATTCAAATATGTGAACAACCGGTTCTCTGTGCGGATACCGCTTCCAGAAGTCCATTCTGGGCCTGGACAACAAAAAATTAGCTACCGGTTCTGCCGAACTGGTGCAAACTGGCTGAATCCGACCACTGCCCAGAGGAGTGGACTAGAACCAATGGATAGAAATTTCAGAGACTAAATAGTAAACTAAACATCAGAAGACATTCCAAGTGGAAATAGTAGCTTAATAGCAGAAGAAGAGGTCACAGGAAGGAAAGACATTCATTTCTCTTACAAGTGGTGGACCTGATTAGCTGCTGACTACTGTCAATCTAGGCAAACTGCACAATTGGCATCTGAGCAACTGCTTAATTTGCTTTATGGGTAGACTGCCCCTGGCTGAAGGCTTTTTAAAAAAAAATCTGCAATCATCCACTATTTTTGTTTTCTAATAATGTTTTGGGAACTTTCTTAGAATGAAAGATGGTATCAGAGAATGGTAATCAGAGCCATCCAATAATGTTTTTTTTTTTGTTGTTGTTAGTTGCGGAGTCATGTCCGACCCATCGCGACCCCATGGACAACGTTCCTCCAGGCCTTCCTGTCCTCTACCATCTTCTGGAGTCCATTTAAGCTCACGCCTACTGCTTCAGTGACTCCATCCAGCCACCTCATTCTCTGTCGTCCCCTTCTTCTATTGCCCTCAATCTTTCCCAGCATTAGGCTCTTCTCCAGTGAGTCCTTCCTTCTCATTAGGTGGCCAAAGTACTTGAGTTTCAACTTCAGGATCTGGCCTTCTAAAGAGCAGTCAGGGTTGATCTCCTCTAGGACTGACCGGTTTGATCGTCTTGCAGTCCAAGAGACTCGCAGGAGTCTTCTCCAGCACCATAGTTCAAAGGCCTCAATTCTTTTGCGCTCAGCCTTTCTTATGGTCCAACTTTCACAGCCATATATTGCAACTGGGAAAACCATGGCCTTGACTATACGTACTTTAGTTGGCAGGGTGATGTCTCTGCTTTTTAGTATGCTGTCTAAATTTGCCATAGCTTTCCTCCCTAGGAGCAAGCGCCTTTTAATTTCTTGGCTGCAGTCCCCATCTCTGGTAAACTTGGAGCCCAGGAAGATAAAATCTGTCACTACCTCCGTTTCTTCCCCATCTATTTGCCAGGAATTGAGAGGCCCAGATGCCATGATCTTAATGTTTTCTTAATGTTGAGTTTCAAGCCAACTTTTGCATTCTTCTTCTTCACCCGCATCAAGAGGTTTTTTAGTTCCTCTTCACTTTCTGCCATTAGAGTGGTATCACCTGCATATCTTAGGTTGTTGATATTTCTCCCAGCAATCTTAATTCCAACTTTTGATTCATCTAGCCCTGCCTTTCTCATGATGTGCTCTGCATATAAGTTAAATAGGCAGGGCGACAGAATACAGCCTTGCCCGACTCCTTTCCCAATTTTGAACCAATCAGTGGTTCCGTGTCCAGTTCTCACTGTTGCTTCTTGACCTGCATATAGGGTTCTCAAGAGAGAAATAAGATGGTCTGGTACTCCCATCTCTTTAAGAACTTGCCACAATTTGTTGTGATCCACACAATCAAAGGCTTTAGCATAGTCAATGAAGCAGAAGTAGATGTTTTTCTGGAACTCCCTAGCTTTCTCCATGATCCAGCGTATGTTGGCAATTTGATCTCTAGTTCCTCTGCCTCTTCAAAATCCTGCCTGTACTTCTGGAAGTTCTCGATCCACATACTGCTGGAGTCTAGCTTGTAGGATTTTAAGCATAACTTTATTAGTATGTGAAATGAGTGCAATGGTGCGATAGTTTGAACATTCTTTGGCATTGCTTTTCTTTGGAATTGGAACGTAAACTGTAAACTGACCTTTTCCAATCCTGTGGCCACTGTTGAGTTTTCCAAATTTGCTGGCAAATTGAGTGTAGCACTTTTACTGCATCGTCTTTTAAGATTTTGAATAGCTCAGCTGGAATACTGTCACCTCCACTAGCTTTGTTGTTGCTCAGCTTTCCTAAGGCCCATTTCACTTCACATTCTAGGATGTCTGGCTCGAGGTCAGAGACCACCCCATCGTGGTTATCAGGGACGCTAAGCTCATTCTTGTATAGTTCTTCTGTGTAATTTTGCCACCTCTTCTTAATCTCTTCTGCCTGTTAGGTCCCTGCCATTTTGGTCCTTTATCATGCCCATCTTTGCATGAAACGTTCCCTTCATATCTCCAATTTTCTTGAAGAGATCTCTGGTTCTCCCTATTTTATTGTTTTCTTCTATTTCTTTGCACTGTTCATTTAAGAGGGCATTCTTATCTCTTCTAGCTATTCTCTGGAATTCTGCATTCAATTGGGTGTATCTTTCTCCCTTGCTTTTCGCTTCCCTTCTTTCCTCAGCTATTTGCAAAGCTTCCTCAGACAGCCATTTTGCTTTCTTGCATTTTTTTCTTTGGGATGGTTTTAGTTGCTACCTCTTGTACAATGTTGCGAACCTCCGTCCATAGTTCTTCAGGCACTCTGTCTATCAGATCTAATTCCTTAAATCTATTTGTCACTTCTACTGTGACAAATTCATCAGGGATATGATTTAGTTCATACCTGAGTGGCCTAGTGTTTTTCCCTACTTTCTTCAATTTAAGCCTAAATTTTGCAACGAGAAGCTCATGATCTGAGCCACAGTCAGCTCCTGGTCTTGTTTTTACTGACTGTATAGAGCAGGGGTAGGCAACCCAAAACACTCAAAGAGCCACTTGGACCCGTTTCCCACCAGAAAAAAAACACTGGGAGCCGCAAAACCCTTTTGATATCTAAAATGAAGATAACACTGCATATATCCTTTTTTACCTTTATTATATATGTGTGTATGTGTGTGTGTGTGTATATATATAATAAAGGTAAAAAAGGATATATGCAGTGTTATCTTCATTTTAGATGTGAAAAGGGTCTCTCTCACTCTCTTTCCTCTCCCTCTCTCTTTCCTCTTTCTCTCTTTCCTCTCCCTCTCTTTCTCTCTCTTTCTCTCTTTCCTCTCTCTCTCTCTTTCCTTTCTTTCCTCTCTCCCTCTCTCTCCCTCTCTCCAGGTGAGGAGAGAGAGAGAGAGAGAAGAAAGGCAGAGGGCACCAAAGGGGCGGGGAGGGGGGGCAGGATGGGAGGCAGCGGCTCCGGTGGTGGTGGCGGAACGGCGGCGGCCACTGCAGCACTGTCGGGGGTCCCCGCCGCCCCCGGCCCAGCCACCGCCCCTGCCGCGTCCTCGGCCACTTCGCTGTCACAAGAGGAGGGTGCCAAGGGGACGCTGCTCTACCTGCAGCGCAGGTGCACCATGCCGCCACGGGGACGAGGGGGGTCCCGACCCACCACCGGCCCCGCCGCCCTCGCAACCCAAGGTCTCCTTCTCCTGTAGCACCGAGGGCGGTGGCAGCGGCTCCCCAAAAGCGGCCGAGGAAGGCGCCACTGATGGGGTTGAGGTGGGGCCGGGCGGTGGAGAGCCAAATGACAGCCAGGTGAAAATGCAGCAGCGGCAGCGGCGGGAGGACAGTGAAGGGGCACGGCTACCCGGTCGCCGCCTCCTCTCCGGCCTCGCTCGGCGCCGGCACCGGCGGCGGGAGGACAGCGAAGGGGTGCGGCTCTTTGGCCTCGCTCAGCGCCACCGGCAGCACCAGCGGCGGCGGCAGCGGGAGGACGGTGAAGGGGTGCAGCTGCCCGGTTGCCGCCGCGTCTCCGGCCTCACTCAACGTGAATGGCGGCGATGGCGGCAGCGAAAGAGGCCACGGAGATCCGCCGCCCGCGAGATGGCCGAAAGGCGCAGGCCGAGAGGGGAAGTTTCCAAGACCCCCGGCGACCCCCCCCAGGGCTAGCAGAGGCGGCGGCGGAGCAGGGCGAGTGGAGACCCGCCGGGCAGGGAAGAGGCACCCCGAGACTGGCCACCCCCACCCGCGGCTCCTTACCCAGATTCTGCCTCCGGAGGACGGCAAAGGGACACCTTTCCAGCCGTCCTCCTGGCTCTTCCACCGCTGCCGCCACGTGGAGTCCGAAGAAGGAAAGAGGTTTGTGGGCAGTCCCACAAACCAAAGAAGTTCAACCAATCAATTCAAACTTTGCGAAGTTTTTTTTTGTGAGAAGTTTGAATTGATTGGTTGAACTTTTTTAGTCCCACTTTTTTTTTTCGGACTGCACATGGCAGCAGAGGACAGGGAGCCGCAGGAGACGGCTGAAAGAGCCGCTTGCGGCTCCGGAGCCGCGGGTTGCCGACCCATGGTATAGAGCAATGATGGCGAACCTTTTAGAGACTGAGTGCCGAAACTGCAACCCAAAACCCACTTATTTATTGCCGAGTGCCAGGTGGGCATTGCCCACTGGGTGGGCATGGCTGTGGTGGTTATGGCAGACTGGGTGGGTGTGGCCAAGGTGGGCATGGTCACTTCAATGTTGCTCATGGGGAGGAACGCCTATGGGGGCTGGGCAGGGTTGGGGGAGATCCAGGGTGTCTCTGGCAGGTGGGGTGGTGGGCAGGAGGCTCGTCCTGCAGGGCGAGGCAAGGCGAGGCACGGGTGCCATTATCGCAGGGCAAGGCAAGGCAGGGGCTGGGGTGGCTGCTGCCTGACACCATCAGCCCCCGCACACAGAGGCCAGCGAGCACATGGGGGCCGACAGTGTCCATCAGCAGCCACAGCCTGCCGGCCCCTCGACCGGCGCACCGCAGCCCGCCACCAGCAGTTCAGAGAAGTGCCCACAGAGAGGGCTCTGAGTGCCGCCTCTGGCACGCGTGCCATAGGTTCGCCACCACTGGTATAGAGCTTCTCCATCTCTGGCTGCAGAGCACATAGTCAATCTGATTTCTGTGTTGACCGTCTACTGATGTCCATGTGTAGAGATGTCTCTTGGGTTGTTGGAAAAGAGTGTTTGCTATGACCATCATATTCTCTTGACAAAATTCTATCAGCCTGTGCCCTGCTTCATTTTGTTCTCCAAGGCCAAATTTGCCTGTTATTCCAGTTATCTTTTGGCTTCCTACTTTAGCATTCCAATCCCCCATGATGATAAGGACATCATTTTTTGGTGTTGATTCTATAAGGTGCTGTAGGGCTTCATAGAACCGGTCAATTTCATCTTCTTCAGCACCAGTGGTTGGGGCATAGACTTGGACTACTGTGATATTGAATGGTTTGCCTTGGATTCGCACTGAGATCATTTTGTCATTTTGGGGATTGTATCCCAGTATTGCTTTTCCTATTCTTTTATTAACTATGAAGGCTACTCCATTTCTTCTAAGGGATTCTTGCCCGCAGTAGTATACCTGATGGTCCTCTGAATTAAATTCACCCATTCCTGCCCATTTTAGTTCGCTGATTCCTAAGATGTCGATGTTCAGTCTTGTCCTCTCTTGTTTGACTACGTCCAGTTTGCCTTGATTCATGGATCTTACATTCCAGGTTCCTATGGAGAAAAAATCTTTACAGCATTGGACTTTCCTTTCACCACCAGATGCATCCACAGCTGAGTGTCCTTTCGGCTTTGGCCCACTCTTTCTGGCGCTACTAGTACTAGCCCTCTGCTCTTCCCCAGTAGCATATTGGACACCTTCCGACCTGAGGGGCTCATCTTCCAGCGTCATATCTTTTTGCCTTTTGGTACTGTCCATGGGGTTTTCATGGCAAAGATACTGGAGTGGGTTGCCATTTCCTTCTCCAGTGGATCACATTTTGTCAGAACTCTCTGGTATGACCTGTCCGTCTTGGGTGGCCCTGGACGGCATAGCTCATAGCTTCATTGAGTTACGCATGCCCCTTCGCCACGACAAGGCAGTAATCCATGGAGAATAATGTTTTAATGAGGTTTAAAAGTAGATGGACAAGGAACCCAGTCAGTGCTAACAATTTGTCTTAAGGTGCATGTCATGTCATGTCATGAACTGTAGGCAAAAAGTGATCAAATATAAGGAAATCATGATATACAGTATACATTTAAGAATCAGTAGTTCCTGAATGGAGAGCAGATTTAAAACTAACAAATAAATGCAAATTCTGAAGGTTATGATGAATAATATTCATTCTAATTACTGAAATATAATGTATAATTGTCCATTTAATCACTTCTCTACTTGAGAAAAGGGCTGGCCAAATAGGTTTTTTTTCACTCGCATATATGCATATTCCACTAAGGAGAGGACTTGGTTGAGAATGCCAGGATATTTAGCAGAAGATTTTAGCTGTTGAGAGACTTTTATTAATGAAAATTGGTGATTTATTAGAAGTACTGACATTCAATAATTAATAGGGAGATAAGAATTTAGGTAACAATCATTTCAGGAAAGCACTAACCCTGCCAAGTTTATTTTTATATTATAAATTCCATTTGAATCCAAATTCATTTTAGCATCCAACAGGTGCTTTCAACTCTAAATTTAGCATAATGACCTTTTCCATACAATGCTTTCTCCTAGGAGAGTAGCCAATTTCTATCAAGCAATTTCTGTCATGAGCTCTGTCATTCTTAAAACCTCCTGCTATAACTATATTTTCCAATGACAGCTGGCAGTTTGAAGTCAATAATAGTTTTTGCTCTCAGCTGTTCCCTCTTCTGCCCCAGTAAAGCTTAAGAGAGACTTTTCTTGAGGTGGATGGGGCTCAACAAAATAAGATAACAAGCAAATCCTCAAATAATTTAGTTCACAAATTTAAGTGAAGGCTAGGTTTATAAAACCGCTACGATATATTTGCTTAATCATAGTCATACAAAGTAATTTTTTCTACAACACCAGTTGTGTTGAGAACCTGACCACAATGGGTTATTAAACAGGTGTATGCATTCTAGAAGGCAAAAAAATGAAACCATAATAACCAACCAATAAAATTTATTAAAGAATACTTGAAGCTAATAGCATACAAAGCCATTAATACTTCACATTCAGTGAGATGCAAATAGCAGTTATACAGAAATCTTCAGCTGTTCACAGTATTTAATAAATTCAGTTCAATGAGACAAAGACAAAGTTAGTACAAAGGTGGAGAAGCAAGTAAATTCAAGGAAAAAGCAGAAAAATGTAACATTATGGCTTCTTGCTATAGCAAAGAAATACTATAGCTAGAGATATACAAATGTCTCTTAAAAATGTAGCATTCATAAATACATATGCAGACATGTGTAAGAGGGGCAGCCAAACTAGACTCCAAACTAGGAAATATAATATAAAGCAAGAGAGGTTGCTTTGTTAGTGAGAAAGGGGAGAGAGAGGATTTCTTATTTAAGAGGGAGAAAGGAATAGACATAAAGGGAATTATCTTTGTGGGTAGCCCTAAGCTTGCTTGATGAATTGGAAAATGGCTTAGCTGAAAGGGATGAAAAAAGAGAAGACAGATTGAGGGCCCTTTTTTATACTTGTTTTTTGGGAACTTATCAAATTAAAAGAAATAAAAAGTAATTTGGAAAACCATAGGAAAAATATCTTTTTTCCAGGGCTGAAGGGGAACGAGACTTTTAGTGACAATATTGTCAACAAAGGAGCTTGTTGAAAGGATCAACAGTAACAGGACATGAGAAATAAGAACACTAAAGTTACCACTTAAATAGCATTACAAAAATATAGTATGTTTTTTATTGTTCAGTATCAAAAATTAGAAGAGTTGTACCTATGCACAAAGACATGAGTGCACCCACACATTTCCTTTCCTTTTAAATAAGAAGGTTCAAATCACCACGAATATAAGAGCAAGGAGATTAGGTTCTAATTCTCTCTTAGATGTGGAATCCAGTTAAGTGACCTTGGGCTATTCATGTCCTGTCACACTTAAAACAGCACAGGCTCTGCAACAAGCCAACTGAAAGGCAAAAATACCTGCATGGATGACTGCGGAGGTTCTCAGTCATCGTGGTTATCCCAAAGGTGTTTTTTCAAAAGACAACTGGCCTTCTGTGTTTTTTTTCCCCCTCTTGAAGACTTTCGCTTCTCATCCAAGAACTAAAGATATTCTTGGATGAGAAGCAAAACTTTTCAAAAGGAAAAAAACCCCACAGAAATTCCAATTGACTTTTGAAGAAGCATATTTGGGACACCTGCATGGATGGCTTCACCATGTCACAAATGCTATGAAAAAAATCAGCATGCATCTTTCATGCTAGCTCCTTTTTTGCATCTTGGTATTAGGCAATATCAGAAATTTCTCAGCTGTTAATCAAGGATGAAAGATATCCATTCCAGGCTGCAGCCTGTGCCATACCTAGCCTAACAAAACAGAAATCCCTACCTATTTAATTTTTCTAAGTCTGAAGGTCCAGATACTCCATCCCATGGAAAGTAGTAGGTGAAATTCGCGCCACAACTTAGCTTCTTCCACATTAAACCTAACAGAAAAACAACTGAATCAAATACAAATTCAATAGTGTTATGCATTGCCTTGCAGCTACATACAAGGGCAGACAGGAATGGATTTGCCAAAGAACATCAATTAAGAAAGAACCATAGCATCTGTTCAAAGTGTATTGTTCTTCATTAAACAACAGTGCAACACAGGAAAATCCATTTTATCTGTTGGCTTTTGTAATAAAAGCAGTTCTTAGTATTTTCAAAACAAAGTTGTTGGATCTTCAGAATGAATAAGTTAAGAATTCTTTGCAAGGCAGAGCCAGAAGTAAATTATGTTGGAGAAGATTTTTTGTGTTGTACTTTCTGTAATCTGTAATCCAGAATTATTTGATATTAGACTAGTTTTCCATTATAATCATAACATAGCCAGTGGTCAATACAGAAAATACAAAACATTACTGCAATATCTAAAACTTCATACAGATAAAGGAGAATATTTATAGGTCAGTATTGTAATTGATGCTCTTTGATGCTTTCCTGGATTCTGTTTCTCTTCTTTTGAGAATTCCTTTGCAAACATCTCATCTTTCCTATGGAGCTGGAGAGTGAACAACCAGGGATTGGAGAGGACGCAAAGCTCGATCCATACCAAGCTCTCCCCTGGCCATCTGGGAAAGGAGCCCATCTACCTGCATGAGAAAAATGACTTAGTTAGCATTAAGTTGCTAATTAAACAATATAAAAACTTAAGTTTGACTCAATACATACTTAATACAGAATAGACCTGGAAGGGACCTTGGAGGTCTTCTAGACCAGGGCTTTTCAACCCAGGTACATTGGCACCTGGCAGGTGGTACGCGACCATCCTAGAGAAGTGGTAGTGGGAGAGGGGAATGAGCTGAAGCGGCGGTAACAGACGCCTGGAGCTGCAGGGCTGTCAGGGCTCAGCAGAAGTGCCAAGATCAGCGCTGGGCTCCAGCTGATCAGCGCTTCTGCGGAGCTCAGCAGAAGCACCAGGATCAGTGCCAGGCTCCAGCTGATCAGAGCTTCTGCAGGGCTGTCAGGGCTCAGCAGAAGCACCAGGATAAACGCCGGGCTCCAGCTGATCGGCACTTCTGCGGGGCTCAGAAGCACCAGGATCAGCTGGAGCCCGGCGCTGATCCTGGCGCTTCTGCTGAGCCCCGCAGAAGTGCCGATCAGCTGGAGCCTGGCGCTGATCCTGGTGCTTTTGCTGAGCCCCGCAGATGCGCCAATCAGCTGGAGCCCGATGCTGATCCTGGCGCTTCTGCTGAACGCTGACACTCCTGCAGAAGTGCCAATCAGCTATCAGGGCTCAGCAGAAGCGCCAGGATCAGTGCCGGAAGGAAGGAAGGAAGGAAGGAGATGGGAATAAGAAGGAGGGAGGCAGGGAGAGAGGGAAAAAGGAGGGACCCCCCCGATGGTAACCACAATGCTAATGCGGCCCTCAATGAAATTGAGTTTGACACCCGTGATATAAAAGGTTGTTAAGTGAATCTGGTTTCCCCATTAACTTTGCTTGTCAAAAGATTGCAAAAGGAGATCACATGACCTTGAGACACTGCAGCCATCATAAATATGAATCAGTTGCCAAGCATCAGAATGTAAATCACATAACCCTGGGAATGCTGAAACGGTCATAAGTGTGAAAAAGGGTCATAAGTCACTTTTTTCAGTGCCATTGTAACTTCGAACATTCACTAAGCAAACTGTTGTAAGTTGAGGACTACCTGTACTTTATCACTTTTTTCCTTTTTTTTGGATCAGGTTTTTGACACCTTGCTAGGCGACTGGTGGTACTCAGATATTGCCATATTCTAAAAGTGGTACAATGGGTGGTACAACCACCTTAGACAAGTGGTTGTCCAGTCTCTTCTTAAAAACCTCCAACGATGAAGCACCCACAACTTCTGAAGGCAAGCTGTTCCACTAGTTAAATTGTTCTCACTGTTAGGAAGTTTCTCCTTAATTCCAGGTAGCATCTCTCCTTGAATAATTTCCATCCATCTTGTCTTGCCTTCTGGTGCTTTGGAAAATAAGTTCTCTCCCTCTTCTTTATTGCAGCTCCTCCAATACTGGAACACTGTTATCATGTCACTCCTAATCCTTCTTTTCTCTAGACTAGCCATATCCAATTCCTGCAATTGTTCTTCATATGTTTTAGTTTCCATGACCTTAATCATCTTAGTTGCAGTTCTCTGCACTTTTTCCAAAGTCTCAATATCTTTTTTTTAATGTGGTGACCAAAACTGGATGCAATATTCCAAGTGTATTAGTAAGGTTTTATAAAGCAGTACTAATACTTCATGTAATTTGACTCTATGCCTCTGTTTATGCAACCAAGGATTGCATTAGATTTTGGGGCTGCTGCCATGCACTGCTGGCTCATATTTAAGTCATCGCCCATTAGAACTCAAAGATCCGTCTCATAGTTACTGTTTTTGAGCCAGGTTTCACATAATCTGTACTTATATCTTTCATTTTCCCTGCCTAAGTGTAAAATCTTGCTTTTCTCTACATTAAATTTCATTTTGTTGGATGGGGTCCATTGTTCAAGTCAAGATCCTTTTGGATCCGGAGTTTGTCTTCTGGCTATTCCTGCCAGCTTAGCGTCATCTGCAAATTTGATAGTTCCGTTTCTATTCCCTCATCTAAGTCATTTATGAAGATATTGAAGAGTACTGGGCCTAAGATGGAACCTTGTGGTACCCCACTGCTTACTTCCCTCCATGTGGATCTAGTACAATTAAGGACTACTCTTGTGTACGGTTTGTCAGTTAGTTACACAATGCATAGTCCTTAATGATACTACATCTACATGGAGGGAAGTAATTATTAGGCGATGATTAGGCTATTGGGAAGTAATTATTAGGTTATATTATTAATCAATTATTAGGCTATCCAAGCCTAATGGGAAATGAGTTATATCCATATCTGATACAGAAGGTTCTTCCTTTCCTACCTGCAAATCAACCAGACTAGATTACTGGTTAGAATGATGAAAATATTTGAGAAAGGAACAGCTGATCTTAGACACATACTGTATTCCTATATGGGACACGAGTCAAGTTTGGGAATGAAAGAGAAACCCCTAAAGCCTCACAATATTGGATCAAATTTGTGCCACCCCATAATAAATGAGAAGTCTATGAGGAGCCCACAAAAACAAAAGGACACTTTCTCAAGTATCTTCCTAATGAACCAATACTGAAGAGTTTTATTGCCTGATATAGAAGTAATATATTTCCCTGATTAATGATCACTGATATATTTCCCTGACTAATGATCACTGATATTCTTCATGAATTTATTTAAATCATTTTTAAATCACAACACCACTGTTATAGTGAATTCCCCTAAGCAGCCATACAAGCAGAATGCTACTACTGAGGACTCTCCCCCCCTTGTTGCTCGACACTCACCCGCTGAGCATAGGCCAGGTCCTCTTGGGGCTGGTATAGTTTTCTAATCTCTATAGTTCTGCAGGTAAAGGATAATGTGAAAGAAGAGGTATTAGCCAAGTGATGCAATTTCATTCCTCCAAGCTACTGTAAAATAAGACCTTTATAATTATTATTCCCCTGTATATAAAAATGAAAGCCTGACTTATTGTTAAGTTTCTTTTAAATCAGGAAAAGAATGTGAAAGTGGTGACTGAGAGGATCTGGAATTTGCTTTACATTTTGTCCTCTTCTGGATAACATATACATCTGTAGTATCATGTTCTGCTGCATAAGCATTTTATATATAGGCAATCCTCACTTAACAATTCACCGCTGCTGGTAATTAGGAACGGCAGCTCCGTTGCTAAGTAATGTGATCACAAAGCGTGATGTCATGTGGCAGTTTATTTTTGACCTGCCAGCTTTCTGATTAATTTTGCTGGCAGTGAAGGTCACAATGAGGGATCATGTGAGCCATGGAATGTTGCCACTATCGTAACTGCAAGTTGCCAAAAGTTTGAGTGGCAATTGTTTTGACTGCAGGGATGCTACAATGGCCATAACAACAAGGAGCAGTAGTAAACATCTGCTGGGTGACTTTGGGCCAGTCACTGTCTCTCAGCCCAGCTCAGTTCACAAGGCTGCTGTTGTGGAGAAAATAGGAGGAGGAAGGAGTATTAGTAACGTTTGCTGCCTTGAGTTACTTATAAAGAAATAAAGATGGAGTAAAAATTAAATAAACAAACAAACAAATAAGTCTCCTAGTTCAGTGCTATCTTAACTTTGAATGTTTGCTGAACAAGTGGTCATTATTGAGGATTATGCATGTAAATGTATTCCACTGTCTATGTATCTAATTCGGGGGAAAAAAATATTTCAGGAGAAAAAATGCTTACCTAAGCTCATTTTAGTTTAGAGAATGATTATCTGATATCATCATTACTATCCTCAACCTCCCTGTTCATTAAAGTTCTCTGGAGTGGGTCACCTAAGCTATGAGTGACTTGACTCTACAGCCACCTGGTCTGTCGAATGTGCTTCTAATCAAATTCAGGGACTCAACTTTCTTGTTGACATTCCAGAAGCGTAAAAAGTGTTTTGTTGAACAGGTTTTTATATGTTAATTATTCTAATGTAACTATACATTAGTTTAATATAATTAGTCATTTTTATGTTTTAACTGGAATCACTATGAAATTCCAGTATTTGAAAGTATAAAATTTTAATGACAAACAAAAATACAACTTTTTTACTGTAACAGAATAGATGGTGTAATAGATGGTGTAATTTTTTCAATATTTTCAATATTCATAGTATTCTACCCACATTTCAGAAGACAGAGTTGTGGTTGAAAAACAGCAGGATACAACAGGTCTTTTTATAGGGCAAGAGTAGTTAGAGGAAAAGTGAGCAGTAAGAAGCCTCCAGGATCAACTGGAGTTATCTGATTTCCTAATCTGTATTTGCTTTTTAAAATCAGAAATAGGCCATACTACGATTGCCTATAGTATCAGCAATATCAGTAATTTCCCAACACTAATCTAACAATCTTGGTGGTTTTCTCTTTTTAGCGCTATTTCCAATTTTCCTTGAACAAATTTAAGATACTTATGTGAGCTTCAAACCTGGAGACTGCAAGACTGCTTTTATCCATATATAAGTTCCATTGAGTAGGAAAGAGGCAAAGAATAGTTAGGATGCTGTTATTAGCATGATATTATTCTTCTGATAAAAAGTAAATCCTTATTTTAATTCTTAAATAAAACAAAAATCAAACAATCTTTTATATGCATTTCAATTTTTTATTGTTTTTTTTTAAAAATACACTAGTATTCATAAACAATTGAAAGTTCCAATATCATTATAAACTACATTTTAATTTGGATTTATCTGCAAACAAATTCCTTTGTTTCCTAAGCCTAGAAATGTAAATGATGCAATTTATATATTTGAATAAATATGTACATGACATAACTTATTATATAATTGTGTAAATGACATAATTCATGCAAATTAGACAAATTTATACCTAAGGGCAATTTTGCTTATATGAACACTACTTCCCACAAATGGTCCATTAAGTTAAGGTTTACTATGTTTATCACTATAATCCCTAACATACAAATACTCTGGAGATTGGTAGTTCCTTAAACATGCAACTCACCTTCTTTTTTCTTTAGAACCATCAGTTGGAAGGAGTGGAGAAGAGCTGGTTTTCATCAAAGGGAAAAGGTTCTTTAAAGCACTCTGGCATGTATAAACTCTACTACTTTCCCTTTGGATTTGCTGGCATATGGAACATTTCTTTGGTTTCTCTTGGTTCCTATAATAAATCAGTAAGGCATTAAACAGCAAGCACTGAACTAGAATCTCAACAGCTGCACTTGCACCCATAGACAATAAGAAAGGATGCTGAGAACAGTATATCAGATGTTCATTTTCCATTCTTTAGACAGAGGACTCACAAGGAGAGTAGGTAGTTGTACCTGAGCACACAGTCCATGCAGACATAGTTGTCCAACAATCCCTCAGGTACAGAAATATTCACTGGTGATAGATAAAAAGGGACCATATTTTCTCCATCCTGGACACAAACCAAGCCTCTGTGAAGTAACAAAGGAACCCAGCTGGATGCTGGATGGTACAGCACCATTCCATGAACCACACACCAACCACGGACCATATCTAAAAGATAAATAAGGCTGACTTAAGATCTGGTATTATTAGTATTCCTTAATTCTGTTCTGTGGAATCTAATCATTTTGAACACAGTCCCAAATTCTTTCAACCAATCCATTATTATTTCTAAGCTTTCATTTTTGCCCTGGCTCCTTCCCTTCTCCCTACCATCCAAGATCTGATCACCTGTTTTCTCTTCAGAGGTCTCTGTTTTTATATTCTTGGTCATGTCTGGAGAAGGGGTCTTCACAAGAGTCTGGAAGGGCAAGTGGGTATCAGAATTAGCAATATTACAGAATAGACTTTCTAAATCAACTGTTCTGCAAAAGATACATAGCTACATTTGGAATGCTCACAGATAGAACATCAAGGCAAAAGGCTCTTTTATTGCTCACTACCATCTTTTACTATTCAGAGATAAAATAGCTAAATGAAACTTTTATAGTCAGAAACAATCATGAGAAATTTATCAATATGTATGGAAAGGCTTATTTTTGATATCTCAGAAAGCAGTATATGAAGCTACCTTTTGCTAAGGCAGATTACCAATCCATATAATAAAATTTCACCAATGTTAAGTGGCAATGTTTTCACAAATTTATAGCTAGAAGTCTGCCTCCATTATTAAAAAAACTGATTTTTCCTCACCTAGAATTGCCAGGTATTGTCCTTCTAAGCAAAGTTATTGTTTCTACCAACTTCCTTTCTAATCATTTCTTCTTTCTAGTAGTATTTCGTCCTACTAGAGCCAGTAGAGAGGATCTACTTCAGATCCTGTCAGTCAAAGTACTTCAACTATCAGGATTCAAAAGAAGAGCCTTATCTGCTGGAGTGCCTGCCCTTTGGAACATCTTACTCTCTAAGGTAAGATCTGCCCATACCCTCCTGTTCTTCCACATGAGCCTGAAGATATGGCTTTGCTGGTTGGCCTGAGGACCTGATGAGGGAATTCCACGCTAGAGGTGGTTGCTAGATTGATGACAGACTTCACCCCCCCCCCCGGGTCATGCTTGCTCTCTGCTCTCCACCCATCCATCTTTTTGGTTATCATATTGATGTATTATTCTCATTGTGTTCCTTTGTCATTGCTTATTTTATTGTTCTATTATTTTACTTCTGTTTTGTTTACACTCCTTTTATTTTTTCGTCCTTTTTATTATTGTAAGCCGCCTAGAGTAGCCCCACAGCAAGACAGGAGGCAAACAAATTTAACAAATAAATAAAATCCCCCTCTTGAAATCCCATCAACCTATATCTGGAACTAACCACAAGATTGTCAGATTTCTCTTCTGGCTTGTTTGTTTCTTCTTTATTACAAGCGATTTCCAATGAAGATTTTTCATGATAAGCTTTCAGCCTTTCTATAAGTTCAACATTCTGAGAAGAAAAAATAACAATTGCAGTAATAGGAGGATGTAAGAATTAATCTCAGGAGTTTAGTCCTCTCATAGAATGATTACATTTATCTGGCAGTTCAGTAGCTTCGATGATCCTCAGAGTGATACCAGACACCTTTGCTGGCAGGGTCAGAAGGAGGGGAAAGAACCTATTGGCAATTCACAATGTCAAAGCTGATGGGGTTCTGCAGGCATAAGGGAACCACCTACGTTTCATAGAAATAACTCTTCTATCAAACCTAAAAGACAGATGGATCCCCACTAATTCCAAGTGTATTGTGTTAAACAAGTCTAACAAACTAGTTCAAATAAAGCCACAATGCTTTACAAACCACCATGATGAGATGTATACATTGAGCACAAGGTGTACAAATGCAATAAATAAAGCAATAACCATGATCCAACATATCTAAATGACATTGAGTTGGAGAAAGCTGATATAAAAATATAATGCAAAATAAAAGTGGTTGCAATTGCTTTTGAATAAACAATTCAATAAACAGACATTTTTTCAATTGCAACTGTGCAAATACAGATTCTGATATAATAATCAATAGTGGTGAGAAAATAAAGACAGAAATCTGGGACAATCTTCTCTCACCTTTCCTGCGGCACGAAGACCCAGCTTTTTACACTGCAGTTGCAATTGGGCCCTCTTTAGCATGCTGTAGTCCATTGAGAGTGGAAGACATGAAGAGTCCTTGACTGGGGTGCATATTGGAAGAACAGAAGTGCATTTTGTAGTTTTATGGCCTTGGCGGGCCATTTTAGAAACTAAACAAGAAACAGAAGATAATGGAAGTTAAGAATATGTAAAACTAACTTCCATTTTTCTCCATGTACAAGAAAATTTGTCCACTGAAGTTATTAGCAGTTTTTACTTCCCCAATAAGTGTACTGGACTATAGTTTCCATCAGTTTGAAGCCAAAATGACTTATACACCAATCCATCTGGAAGGCACCAATTTTAGGATGCTTGATTTACTGGATGAGCAAATGGATATCAAAGATACGTTTCTTGTCTTGCCATGTTACTTTACCCCACTGACAAGATGGCATCTGGGCCTCCTGCCTCTTCCTTTCACATTAAAGATTTAGCAGAAAGTGTAAAGCATTTCAGAAGGTTGAAAAAGGCAGGCCTTAATTTAATAAGATGATTACTATAAATACAACTGAAATATAAACAGATAAAAAAATGTTATGTGCTAGTGTTATTGTTATTTGTATAAATACAAGAAAAAGGTTTATATTTAACTTTATATGTATTGAATTTTAAGAATGATATTTGCTAAATGTTGATAAAAGAAGAATGCCATTGGATGAAGAGAAGATCAAAGAAATATATCACTAATTAACATATTGATTATGGAATATAGAATTAATCATTCGTTTTTTAAACATTGAACCTAGACAATATGCTGTTTACTAAGCACTAAAGAATGTTATTATAAAAAATTAATAAAGTACATTAAAAAAAAGAAAGTTGAAAAAGGCAGGCCAAAGATAGATACAGATCTAGCAATAATCCACAATGATTTCTAGCTCTCAATTAATAATAATAATAATAATAAAGTTGGAAGGGACCTTGGAGGTCATCGAGTCCAACCCCCTGCTCAGGCAGGAAACCCTATACCATTTTGGACAAATGGCTGTCTAGTCTCTTCTTAAAAACTTCCAGTGTTGGAGCATTCACCGCTTCTGGAGGCAGGTTGTTCCACTGGTTAATTGTTCTAACTGTCAGGAAGTTTTTCCTCAGTTCCAGGTTGCTTCTCTCCTTGACTAGTTTCCATCCATTACTTCTTGTCCTGCCCTCAGGCGCCTTGGAGAATAGCTTGACTCCCTCTTCTTTGTGGCAATCCCCGAGATATTGGAATACTGCTATCATGTCACCCCTAGTCCTTCTTTTCATTAAACTAGACATACCCAATTCCAGCAAACATTCCTGATATGCTTTAGCCTCCAGTCCCCTAATCATCTTTGTTGCCCTTCTCTGCACTCTTTCTAGAGTCTCAACATCTTTTTTTACATTGTGGTGACCAAAACTGGATGCAGTATTCCAAGTGTGGCCTTACCAAGGCATTGTAAAGTGGTATTAATACTTCACGTTATTTAAGGAAATGTTAGAGAAACTCACAAAAATCACTCTCCATCCTACTGTGTTCTAAATCAGGGATTTTCAAACTTTTTCATGCCAAGGAATCTGTTAAAAAACATATAGAACTCTGGCGATAGAACATTCTACATTCTAGTGACTTTTTTCTCCCTTTTAATCTCTCATAGAGACATTCTTATCGAATGCAAAGTTTCTCTGGCACACATTTTGAAAGATCTTACTATAGATCAAGATATTTCAACTTTGTCAAATTTAAGATGTGTGGACTTCTACTTCCGGAAGTCTCCAATGCTGGGAATTCTGGGAGCTGAAGTTCATACACCTTAAAGTTGCTGAGATTGAGAAATACTAGATTATACTATTATATTGAAATTAAGAAAACGTGATGTAATAAGAAATAGAAATCTGCTTGGTCCCGATACTTAAAACCTGCATTTTGACTCAAAACAATATAATTCTATAATTTGTCTAAATTATATGGTTACCTAGTCATCTTGTTAGCGTTGTTTGGGCTGGATATTTTGATTATTGGCATTATTGGATTTAATCAGCATTGATATTTTATTCTTGCAATGCTTCTATTGGAGCAGATTTTACTGATCAAGGTAACTTGGGAGTGTATTTGCTTTTAAAAATGTAAATATTTTTAACAAAATACAATGACCAGATAAATAAATTTAAAATCTGTTTTTAGAAAAACTTTCAACTGAAGAATTTACTTTGCTATCCATATAACTAATACAATCAATATTGCCAATATTGATGACTGAAGCTCCATTTAAGCAACAGCAAAGGGACATCTCTAAATTTATTTGGCAAGGGAAAAGGGAAACCAAGAATTAAGTATAAATTGTTGTAGGACGCCAAAAAAAAAAAAAAAAACAGAGGGGGTGGGGTCTTCCGGATTTAAAATTGCATTTTGAGGCATGCTGTTTGGTTCTGATGAAGGAATGAGTGACTCTAGCAGGGGTGTCAAGCTGCCGGCCCATGGGCCGGATGCGTCATGCCAAAACCACGCCCATCCTATTGCCAGCAATGGGAAGTTGCAATACATCGCAACACGTCACGTGACGTCGCGAGTTTCACACCCGTGCTCTAAAGTATAAAAGGTTACTGGATATAGAAGGTCAAGAATTTGGCAGGCACACCTGAAATTGTTATGTTAGAGCAATGGGAAAATATGTGGATTAAAGCAGGGCTTTTCAACTTGTGGTACATTAATGAGTGGCAGGTGGTACGCAGCCCTGCCTAGCCAAGTGTAGTGGGGAAGGGAAAGAGCCAGCACAGGCAAAGACTTACAGTGAGAGAGTCCTCTGGAGCTGCAGATTTTACTTATGAATGGAGCCATTTGGGGAGGCTGCCTTAGCCAGCAGCCAGTACTTACATTTTTTTTTCTTCCTTAAGTGCCGGCTGCAATCCTTAACTTTCTTTTCTAGCCAATAGCTAATTCTTAAAGGGGAAGTGCCTTTTTAAGCTAGTTCACTCAGCAGCTTGTCTTTTCTGTCTCTGGAGGCCTTTCCTTGTTTGATCAATATATGGAAGAGAGAAAATATGGGGGGGTTCAAATTCTTCCTTCAGAAGGAGATGGGAATGAGAAAAAGGGAGGCAGGGAAGGGAGGCAGGGAAGGAAGTCCCGCCTTAGCAGTTGGCCACCAGCAGCTCTGCCATAGACTTTGCTTGTCAAAAGGTTGTAGAAGGGGATCACATGACCCTGGGACACTGTGACCATCATAAATATGAATCAGTTGCCAAGCATCCAAATATAAATCACATGACCCTGTTGCTGCAATGGTCATAAGTGTGAAAAATGGTCACAAGTCATTTCAGTGCAATTGCAACTTTGAACAGGTTTTTTTTTTTTTGTCACCAAGTTTTTGACACCTTGCTAGGTGGTACTCGAATATTGCCAAATCCTAAAAGTGGTACAATCAGTAAAAAGGTTGAAAAGCCCTGGATTAAAGGACTGAAATTTATGCTGAATTATAAATTTAATGAAAATTTCTATAAAATGATGTGCCAGTGGAATTTAATGGGTTACCAAAAATGTAAAAGGGGTGTGGAATGTTTATTAGAAATTTAAGTACTTTTTATCATACATTCTGGACATATTGGGAACAGATTCATAGTTTAATCAGAATATTTTAAAAAAGGATTTATAATGGAAACTGAAAACTTTTGTTCTAGGATTATTACAGAAAGAACTGAGGAAAAATGCAACTTTGTTGCTATATATGTTGATAACATTAAGAATTTTATATGCCCAGACTTCCGGATCCGGTGGCAGCGCCCGCGGACGTGCAGAGAATTCGTTCTCTTGGCCGTCCGGTTTCCCCCCGCCGGTAGACCCTGGACAGGGTCGAAAGTCGCCCTGTAGGGGCGACCACCGTAGAGGAGGGCACTCGTTGATCTCGGAGGGAGCGGCGGCTCCCTCTGAGGTCCGAGAAAATCACCTTTGGGCCGACGGGGAAAAGATCGGCCAGTAACATGGCCGATCACTCAGCTGCTCCAGCCGAAAGTCACAGCAACATCTAAGCACAAAGAACCACCGTGGAAGATCCGGGTGAGAACTTTCCTTCCCTCTTGTTACCTTCCTTACTTCCCTATGAAAAGCTTTTAGAAACTACTCCCTTCCTTAAAAAAGCAGCGTTTGAACACTCGGGGGAAAAAAGTGACTTTGCTATTGTGTATTTGAGCTGTTGGAATCTGGGGGATCCTGGAAAAAAAAAAAGAGAGAAGAAAAAAGCCTTATTGTGACTTTTCCTCTTTGTTTGCCTGTTTTAAATTTAAGTGGAAATTCTAGGGAGGGGGGTGGAGTGTTTTTTCTTCCTCCCCCCCCTTCTGAACATTCTTATCCACTTTAAAAAGGAAAAGAAAAAAAAAACTGCTTTGGCTACTGAGATGTGGAATGGAGGGCTACATTGTATCTATTTTGGAAACTGGCATGAAGCCCAGAATGTCTTATCATAACGTTGCCATGGTAGCTGAACTCTTGAACCTGGTGCTACGCCCAGACACTGCTGTTTTCTTATTATAGAAAAAAAAAAAGGAGAGAAGGATGGAAGCTTATTCACAGCTCAATTATAGATTGATATTAGCAAAAATTTTGGAAACAAGGAAAGAATTAAAAGAACAGTTTAGGACACTAAGGAATGAGGTTGGTTTAGAGCAAAAAACTGGATTTCAAACTTTAACTGAGCATGATATACAATTGGATTTACAATTTAATGAGATGGAAGATCTATATTTACAAGCTACTGAAGAGGAAGATGTTACACTTTATACACAAAGGATGGAGACTTTTGAAGACCAAAAGCAGAACTCAATTGAAACATCTATAGATGTAAAAACAACAGAAATGGACTCTTTAATACGAGACATTAAAAATGCTGACAGTACATATAAACAACGAATAATCACCACACTGGCTAAGACTGAGTATATTGTGCAGACAATATTGGGAAAAAGAGAAGAAGACTATGATCAGACGCAACTGTGGGAAAATGTGTATAACCAAATACCAAGATGGGAGGAGCTGAAAGCTGTATTGTGGAAACCTGCTTGGCATAAAAAGAAAGCTAGAATTAGGTTTAAAATGAGTGTTAAAAATTTATGTGATGGGTAAAATGGTAAAATGGTTTTTAAAGACTTTAAGTGAGCTAATATTTTTGAGATCTTTAAAGTTTAAGATTTTAGTCTGACTAATATTGATTTGAATTATGGATTTGATTATGGTCTGGAATAGTAACTATGGAAAACGGGAAAAGCGAAATTTAGGAGTTGTATTGAGACTGGTGGAATACTAATGATATCTTTACATGCAATGACTAAAGAATGGATTGATTTATAAAAATGTTTAGAATATAGGAATAGAATATAGTGGAGAAATTTTAAAATATACTTATATATGTTTAACTTAGAAATAATTAGAAACAATTTAAGCTAATCTAAAATGGTTTGGAAACGTAAAGTTATATTCACTGATAAAATATGTATGTGAGATAGAATAAGAGATAGAACTTAATTGAGAAATATAAACTGAATATTTGGAATAATATGGTCTTTATTATATGGATACTCGAACCGTATTCTATATGTCTATGTAATGCTAGTTGGAATATGCTAATAGTTAATTAAGCTTAAAATGGGTGGAAATATCGTTGATAGTTTGGTTTTGTTTGTTTGTTCTTGCTCTTTTGATGGATAAAATAGAGAGGGAGGATTTAAAAAAAAAAAGTGTAAATTGTTTATGCATGATTGTATGTTCTATTTTGTTTTATGGAGTGCCCTATCTCCACGATGAGTCTTAAGCACTTGGCTGTAAAATTAAAAAAAATTCAATAAAACTTGTTATAGAAAAAAAGAAAAAAAAAAAGAATTTTATATGCCCAGAAATGGAAAGAAGTTTAACTTCCACAATGGAGGAATGGATTGAAAAAAAATGATGGAATTGGTGGAGATGATGAAGTTGATTTAATAATTAGGGACAAAAATGTAGTTTTGTGGTTATTTGGAAATTGCTTCTGGGTTTTCTGCGTGAAAGAGAAAAAATGATTTTGCGTTTTGACGATTAAGTGCTATAAAAACGGCTAGGAGTTACTATTTGATATAAGTAAAAAGTTGGTACTATAAATTTATTGTGTACCTTTACTGCACTGAAAAAACCCAGAAGCTATTTTTTTTTCTTTTCTCTCTTTCCTGATTATCGCCTCTGTCCCCTTTCCTTTCCCCCTTTTCCATTGTCTTTATTTCTATTTCTATTTTATAGAGGAAGTCCTCGACTTACAACAGTTCATTTAGTGATTGTTTGATGTTACAACAGCACTGAAAAAAGTGGCTTATGACCATTTTCATCTTGTGACCATCTCCACGGTCACAAGATGAAAATTCAGATGCTTGGCAACTGATTCATATTTTTGACAGTTGCAGTGTCCTGAAATCATGTGATCACCTTTTGCCACCTTCTGACAAGCAGTCAATAGGGAAGCCAGATTCACTTAATAACCATGTTACTAACTTAACAACTGCAATGATTCACTTAACAACTGTGGCAAGAAAGGACATAAAATGGGGCAAAACTCACTTAACAAACATCTCACTTAGCAACATAAATTTTGGGCTCAGTTGTGGTCGTAAGTTGAGGACTATCTGTATTAAGAAAAAAACTTTTAATAAAAATATATTCTTAAAAAATTAACGCAATAAATGTCAAATGGGAGAGAAGGGAAGGGGCGAATAGAAACCTATAACTTATATGGCATCCTACTCTGCATAATCTTTTATTTTTTAAAAGTAGCAATATTGTTTTGCTATTTTCATGCTAACAAAATATAAAACTACGTTTTTTTCCAGAGAAGTGCAAATTTCTGAGTCTGATTTGTTTTTTGTTACCTCCCACCTGAACTCTGAAAGAGAAATTAACAGTCTGATTCAAATTTTGTCCCAGAATGCAATGCCACATTTTTCAGGGATAATAAAGTGGGAAACAGAGATAGTGAATGTTGTTAACTTTTATCTATTCAGCTTGTAGAGGAAAAACAAAAATATAATAAAAATATAATAAATAAGACTGTGTAATCTCACCAAGATATGATACTTCGTATACCCGATCCAATAACGAAAAGAACCATCTAGGTCAGAGGTCTTCAAAGTTGGCCTTTTTATGATTTGTGGACTTCAACTCCCAAAATTCCTCAGCCAGCGTGCATTTTGGGAGTTGAAGTCCACAAGTCATAAAAGGGCCAACTTTGAAGACCCCTGATCTAGGTTGTAACTGCAGAATTATAAAAAAAAAAGTACTCAATCTATTTTAAAAATTAGGCAACTCCGCACCCAAAGAAATAGCTTATAATCGTAGCAAGGAAAAACGTACAATTGTAATTTCGGAGAACAGAAACATAACGAAGTAGGAAAACAGTTTGAACAATTTAGGAAGGATCTTCCTGTAGGAAGGATCTCATTTCTCCCTACAATAAGAAAAAGAGGAAAAGGAGGAGGGAGAGCAAGCTAAACATTTCAACCTACCTTTTTTCTTGCAATTCCTCAGACTCCAGTCCAATCGAACCAACCCCCAACTCCTTTTTCAAAGAGTGCAGGTTTTCTAACTCCCTTATCAAGCTACTAGGGTGGTTCTACGCCTGCGCGAACCGGCCTTTTGCTCGCCGAAGGAGGAGCGCGAATTAAGATGGCAGCGCCCTTGCTGTTTTGCGGGACATGTGAACGACGCTCCTTCCTATTCATATGTAAGTAGTGTTCTAAGAACTTCGCTTCTTTTCCTCTATTTGCGTCATTCTCTCTCTTCCCCCCCGAGTTAGAGGCACAATCTGCACATATATCAATCGTTCTCCACTTCTTTATAGGTTAGTTTACAAAGTCGTACGAGGATCCCTTGAATCCGGGCAGTTTCCGTCTAATTCAATTTTGTTCTGAAATTACAGAGCCAGCGGAAAATATTGGCTGGGGAATCCTGGGAGTTGAAGTCCAGGCATTTTCAAGTTACCAAGTTTAAGAAACGCGGCTCTAGACAGCTTTAGGTTTCCTACCCTTGCACGGCACAGTCCTACAATCTATATTTTTAGTTGAAGAGGCCCGGAAGTAATAATATAATTATAAAGACATATATTTTAAATTTGATACAAAAAGAGTAATTTATAGCCTGTGGGATCATTCCGGATTATAACAGTCAACTTCGTTTAATACAAGGCAGTTTAGTAGATTATAAACTGAGATTAACTAAAATGGTCATGAATATAAATCAGATGAAATAAAATGTTAGTAATAATAATAATAAAGTTGAAAGGGACCTTGGAGATCATCTAGTCCAACAGTCTAGGGATGGGTTACATGGATCTCGCAGCAGCAAATGACACCTGTAATTTTTCTTCTTCTCATATATATCTGTGCACTTGCTATATCCTGCAGGACAGTGCTTTTATCTTGTCTCTATTTTTTGCTATAATGAAAAAGGGTTGTATAACCAGGCAATTCAGTAATTTTTTTAAAAAAAATTAAATGTACCAGCCTTGATTTCTAGTGGATGTGTTCACTTAGGGCACATTAGAAGATTCAGTTGCGAACTGTCTACATTTACAAAATTATCTTTTTGTAGAACACAAACTAGTCTTGCTGGTGGCAAGTGCCATCTATAAAACATTTTATATAAATTTTCTTTGTAGGAAGTTGACATTGTCAGTTTGTAATTTCTTTCCCATAAATTTTGCCATTTTTCTAATTCTATATTGTATCCAAAATTTTTCGCCCATCTTACCATTGTTTCTTTAACTTGTTCGCTTTCCATTTTCAAAGTTAATAGAAAATTATACATTTTCTTAATTAGTTTCTCATCAGAAGTTAACAATGTTTTATCAAACACAGTTTGTTCCTTATAAAATCCATACAGTTTAACATCTTTATCGTATCTAGCTTGCATTTGTAAATGTGCCCACCATGATAAATTGATACCCTGGTTTTTCATTTCTTGTTTAGATTTTAAATTCCCTTCAGAGTTTAGAATATCTCTATATGTCCAGATTTTTTCAAAGTTCACTAAATTTGGGTGTACAAATTTGGGTGCTTTCATTGTTGATAATCACCCTGGAATTTTCAAATATATTTTACATTTTATTTTTTCCCATGTTGTTAATAATGCATTTCTTATATAGTGATTTTGGTAATATTTATGAACTTTGTTTTTCCCGTACCATAAAAAAGCGTGCCACCCCAATTGTAAATAATGCCCCTCCAGATATAACAGCCTTTTATTTCTAAGAGTTATCCATTCTTTTACCCATGTTAATGCAGATGTTTGATAATATAAAACCCACTCTGGTAAACCAAGACCTCCATTTTCCTTGGCATCTTGTAACATTTTCATCTTAATTCTAGCTTTCTTTCCTTGCCAAATAAATTTCAGGATTAATAAATTTAAGTCTTCAAAGAATTTTTTCTCAAATTTTATAGGTATTGTTTGGAATAAGAATAAGATTTTCAGTAGTATTTTCATTTTCACTGTAGCAATTCTTCCTAATATTGACAATTGCAAATTTTTCCATTTTTCCAAATCCAGTCTTATTTGATTCAATAGTTTCGTATCATTGAACATCTTGCTGTTAAATATATTCCCAGATATTTGACCCTTTTAACTATTTGCAATTCTGTTTTTTCCGACATTTGTTTTTTTTGCTTATCTGTGTCAAATCTGAATCTTCTTTTGGTATTAAGGTAATATTTGCTTCTATCCATGTATTTGGGAGTTTAGCCTCCAACAAAAGTTCATTGCAAACATCTTTCAACGGTTCACTTAGTATATCTTGTAAAGCTTTATATAACTCCACCGGTAGTCCATCATTTTTTTGTCTTCTTATGGCCTCGTTATTTCCATCATTGTTATTTTTTCCTCTAACATAATCTTACAGGTTTCTAAAATTTTTGGAAGATTATTTTCTTCCAGATATTGGATCATTCTCTCTCTTGGAATTTCTTCTGTGTTATACAGTTTCTTGTAATATTTTTTAATTATCTTTCTTATTTCTTCATTTTTAAATTGTAGGCAACCTTTTTCATCTACTAAATTGTTTATCATTTTCTTCTTCTGTTTTTTAAGTTTATAAGCTAACCATCTTCCTGGTTTACTTGCATTTTCAAAAAAAATTGTTTTGCTCTTTTTATTTGCTGTGCCAATTTTTCTGAATCCAACACATTTAATTTGTGTTTTATTGTTTCCATTTCTCTTTTCAGAATCTTCTTTTGCGGGTTCATTTGCAATTCTGATTCTAGTTTTTCAATTTTTTTCTTTTAATAGTATATATTGCTGTCTTTTCTGTTCGTTTGTTTTTGCCATGTATGTTATAGCTATACCTCTAAAGTATGCTTTGGCTGTATCCCATACATTTTGTAATGTTGTATCTTCTTTTTTGTTTTCTTTGAAGAAAAACTCCATTTCTTTTTTTGCTAGTTCTACAAATTGTCTTTCTTTTAATATAAATTGGTTCAAAGTCCATCTTGATTTTTTTTATATTCCTCTCCATGTCACTTTTAAAGGGTTGTGATCTGCCCATGTACCTGGTTCTATCTCAATTTCCTGCATATTTGTCCTCAGTTCAGGTCATCCAGATCATGTCGATTCTGGACCAGGATTTTTGACTGTTTGAATAAAATGTGTATTGTAATTTTCCTGGATTGATTTCCCTCCAGTTTCTTCTATCACATTAAAAAAGGTCTTTCTTCCAGTTTTTCCTGTTTTACTATTTTTATAGTCTAATGTCCCATCCACTATCGCATTAAAGTCTCCTATTAAACAAATATTTTGGTACTCCATTTCTATTATTTTTCTATGCAGCTTTCGATAGAATTCTTCTTGGTTATTATTTGGTGCGTAGATTACTACCAACAATGTTTGTTTTTGATGTAAGTATATTTCTACCATCACAATTCTTTCTTCTTCGTCTGAATAAATCATTTTAGAATCTATTGTCTCTTTAATATATACAGCAACACCTCTTTTTTTCTGTTGTGCTGATGCATAGTAAAGTTTCCCAATTTTTGGGTATTCCAACAGCTTATAATATTGTCTTTTTATATGTGTCTCTTGCAAACAAATTATATCTATATTTAATTTCTGTAGTTTTCTAAAAATTTTGTTTCTTTTTGATGGGGAGTTTAGTCCATTTATATTCACTGAAAAAATTCTGTTTTCTTTCTCCATTTCAATTATTTATATTTAGGTCTAGTTGATTCTTGTAATCCTCTGTTCTCTTCCTTGCGTAACTTGAATTCATTCGAAATATTTCATCTATCTCCATTTGCATCTCTGCTCTGTCTGCTTTCAAAGCCTCTGCCAGGAGATCAATAATCACAACTGCTATATTTTCTTCTCTGTCTTCAGGAATATTTTGAAATCTTAAGTAGTGTTCCGCTTTCTCCCTTTCTAAGATCGCCACCGTTCCTTCTAGGTTTTGGTTTGCTTGTTCTAATTTTTCATTTTCTTGTATTAGTACTTCCATTTTTTGTCAATATCATTTGATTTATTTTCCATTTTCTGAATTCTTTGTTCATTTGTAACAATCATTTGGTGGTGGACTTCAAATTGTGTCTTTATGTCTGAGATTTGTTCGTTTAATTTATCGAAATTACTTTTTGTCTCTTCATGGTTTTTTTGTATCGGTTCTTGAATTAATTTTAATGTAGTTTGCATCTCATTTTGAGCAGTGCTTATTTTCTCACGCTGCAACATTGTTTCAATAGATCCCTGGCTTGTTGGGCTAGATGTTCCAACAGAAGATGGAGAGGAAGTCTTTTTCATAAGTTTGGTGAGATTTGATGTACTCATTTTTCCAGCCAATTATCTTAGGCTAAAATCCAAACCGTAAAAGGAGCCAACTACTTTAGGCTAAATCCAATATCTCAAGGAGAGAAAACCAAGTAAAAAAAGCAAAAAGAAAAAAGCCAACTATCTTAGGCTAAAATCCAGCCAAAAAGAACGAGCCAACTACTTTAGGCCAAATCCAAAACCTCCAGTTGAGTCACAGATGTAAAACGCCCGCTGTCTCCAAGTAATTCCTGTTTTGGTTATATCCAGAGTCAACAGATATAATTGTAGAAAGTCTTTTCACTTATAATCTCACACAAAGGCACTTTGTTTACACCAGGTGTTGTTTCAAGGTCAAACACTTTCAGGTTCTTTTATTATTTAGTATTGCTGTAGTATCTCCTTTCATCACTAGATGTCCTCGTACACTGTGTCAATATCTGGTTTTAAAAGATTATTACAAAGTTTTTCTTTTAAAGTTCTTTATAGGTTATTTACCCTAGGAATTATATCTAAAAAAGTTTTTTCACATCCTGTAGGATAGATAAATCTTTCTTTGAGTCAGTCTAAATTCAATTTTTAAAAGTTCTTTTATCTTCCTTAAAATCCTTCCCCCTCCTGTTGTTGCTCGCCGCTTTTAACTCTTTTCTCCCCTAGTCCTTCTCGGGTCTTTATTTCATAGCTCTTCCCAATCAGGGGATCAACATTCTAGGTCCAAAAGGAAAAGGAATGAAAGAGCAGGCTCACCCAGTTTCAGCACGCTGTTGACAATCAGCTGTTTAGCGGAGCGCTGCGGCTCCTCGCTTTTCTTCTGGCTGGCGATGACTTGGGCTGTCTGGACTTACCAGGCAGCCTTTCCTCCGTCCTTTTGGAGGGTTTCTTCAGTCCGTCTGGACCGACCACTGTCTTGTCCGGACTCCTGAGGCATCCCTCCTTCTTTGTTGCCCCTCCAGGGCAACTTTCCGCTGGGCAGAACGAAATTGGGCTAAGAAGCCGGAGCTCCGGCTTCTTCCACCCATCTCGTTGAACGCCAAACTGGAAGTTCCTAGATTCTTGATTTTCTTACTAACAGGTCCCAATATGTGCGAGCTGGAACAAATATTTCTAACACCATTTTCTTGAGCACAGTTTCTCCTCAGGGCTGCGTCCTAAGTCCGCTCCTATTCACCCTGTTGACCCATGACGGTAGTGCTAGGTTTGCCACCAACTATATGGTGAAGTTTGCAGGTGATACAACAGTAGTGGGCCTTATTCATGATGACAATGAGGGTGCTTACCGCAAGGAGCTTGACGGTTTGGTGAACTGGAAAACAGCCTAGTTTTAAATACTGGAAAAGCCAAAGAGATCATTGTCAATTTCAGAAAAGGCAGGCACAGCCATACTCCTCTATGTATTAATGATTCACCTGTGGAGATGGTTACCAGCATCAAATTCCTGGGTGTGCAGTTAACAAATAGGCTGGCTTGGTCGCTCAATAGCGAGACACTGGTGAAGTGGGCACAGCAGCACCTTCCCCTATCCTTACCACTTTCTACAGAGGGACAATTGAGAACATCCTGTCATACAGCATAACAGTCTGGTTTGGAATGTTCACTGCTTCAGACAGGAAGGCGGTGCAGAGAGTGGTGAGGAAGGCTGAAAAGATTATTGGCAGTTCCCTCCCTTCCATCCAGGACATAGCACATACGCGTTGCTTGAGCAGGATCCGTGAGATTGTCTGGGACACTACACATCCTCTTCATGACCTGTTTTCCTTGTTACCTTCTGGGAGGAGGCTCCATGGTATCTGAAGCAGAACATCCAGATTCAGTCACAGTTTTGTTCCATACAGTATTAATCTTGTGAACTCTAAAGCTTCCTCCTTTCGTTATCCATTCAAGATGGATAGTGATTAATATTTATATGTTACTTACATGTAAGGGTGTAGGTCTATACATATGTTGTATATAGGATGTTTAAATGTGTGTTATGTATGTGTACACTTTGAGGGCAAGCAACTAAATTTCATTTCTAATGTGTGCCATTGTGCCCATAGTAAAAAATAATAAAAGTTATCTATCTGTCTTCAATAGGATTGCCAACATACTCTGCAGAGAATGTGGTTCCTTTGCAATAAGGTATTTTTGTTCCCATCATGTTGGAGAAGACAACTGAGTGGAGTACTAGACCCAAGTAAATGGCAGAATAGGCGAATCCTAAGATGCAGCAGAACTATTTTTAGCGAAACAGGAAAGTGGGAACAAAATTATACATCAGAGACCAGGAAGAAAGTTGAAAACTGGTGGTGTTCAAGAATAAAGGAATCATTCAGCAAAATCACAGAAACAGATGTAAGTCTTGCAGCAACAATCAAGATTACATATTTAAAACATTGTTTTTCTTATCCCGATTATATCATGCCTACATGAAGCCAGTTCGGTGTAACGGTTAAGGCAATAGGTTAGAAAACTAGGAGACTGCGAGTTCTACTCCCTCTTTAGGTACAAACCAGCTGGGTGACCTTGGACCAGTACTTTTTCTTAGCCCTAGGAAGGAGGAAATGGCAAGCAATTTCCAAATAACCTTGTCAAAAACTCCTGCAGGAATTAGTCCAGGCAGCCACCAGGAGTCAACACTGATTCAAAAGCACAAAAGCAAACAAAATTAAGATGTATGTATGTATGTATGAAAATTTATACAGCTGCCCAACTCAATCTCAATATAAAACAATAAAAAGCAATAATTCCCATCCCTCTAGCAACAACAGTCAATTGTCAAATGGGTTCCCCAAGTCCATTGGCAAAACCAAGTCTTCAGGGCCTAGCAAAAGTGTGTCAAAGTTGAGGACAATCTTATTTCTTGGGTAATGATGTTCCACGGGGGAATGAGCCACCACAGAGAAGGCTCTTCTTGGTCCCACTAGGTCCTTAGGAGAGGGCACCTACAGTATTCCTTGCCTCCCCACTCTGTGGGTCAGGCGCCAAGAGAAGACAGTCCTTCAAATAACCTGGCCCCAAGCCATATAGACTTTAAAAGTGACAACCAGTACCTTGAATTGGATCTAGAAGCAAATTGGCAGCCAATGCAGCTCCTGCAGGAGAGGTGACATGTGCACACTTAGGCCTATGCAAAACCATGCGTGCTGCTGAATTTTGAACCGAAGTTTCCAGATACTTTTCAAGAGCAGCCCATGTAGAGCATGTTACAATAGTCAAGATGAGAAGTGACTAGGGCATGACTGATTGTGAGCAGGGATTGTTGGTCCAGGAAAGTGCATAACTGTTGCCTAAGTTGCAGTTGTACAAATGCCCTCCTGGCCATGACTGTTACCTGCTTCTTGAGCAGGAATCATGAGTCCAGGAGAACCCCCAGATTATGCACTGGGCTTGTCTGGGGCAGTGCCACTACATCCAAGATCAAAGATGACAGTTCTCCATGGACCAAAGAACCCCAAACCCAGAGCTATTGCATCTTACCAGAGTTCAGTTTCAGCCCATTGCTCCCCATCCAGCACTTAATGCAAAAGAAAGATCATGGCATTGCTTAACTCACCATGAGCCAAGACATATAGCTGAGTGTCATCAGAATATTGACGATATCTTAGCTTATAGTGGTGGATGATCTCACCCAATGGTTTCATGTAAATGTTAAACAGAAGTGGAGGAACTACTGAGCGCTGTGGAACCCTGCAAAGTAGGAGATGAGGGCCAGACCTCTTGTTTCCTATCAGCACTAACTGTGACTACAGAGGAAAGAAATGAACCAGGACAACATAGAGCCCCCCCCCCAACCCCTGAAGCTGCTCCAAAAGGATACCATGGTTTATAGTATCAAAGGATAATCCATTTCCAGAAACCTGGAGCTGCTGCACAGCCACTTTCTCAACAACCTTCCCCAGAAAGGACAAAGATTATCCAATAAGATAGAGTCTAGGAATGACTTCTTAAGATGAGGATGGACCATGCTGGGCAACACCCTCTCCTACAAAGAACATTAATCATTATCAGAACCCACCTGCATGTCACCTCTTAAGAAGCTTTCACAAGATAGGAGGGACATGGATCTAAAATACAGATGGTTTGTACTTAATACTCCTCAGGATCCTGTCCACTTTTCAGGAGCAACAGGATCAAAGTGTTCCCAGGTACCTAGGCAAGAACCTGTCCCAGATGCCTCCATTTGACCAGCAACCACACTGGCATTTAAATGGGAACAAATCCAGGCAATTTTGTCTTCCAGAAAATTAGCAAATTCCTCAGTGTGTCCATTCAGGTGGCCTTCTATGTCCTCCTTCCCAAAAGGAGACAGCTCACCTTAAAGAGGGTCTCTGACCAATTATCTGCAGATGCGGTTAGTCCAGAGAAGTACTTACACTTTGCTGCCCGAATCATTATGAGTTTGGTTTTAATAGTAACTCTTACTTGTGTTCGATCAAGTTCATCCCTTATCTTCTGCCAATAGCACACTAGATGTCTCTTCATCTGTTTCATCTCTCAATTCCTCCGTATACCACAAGGGACAAACAGGTCTATGAATTAGGAGATGCATGGATGCAATCCTATCCAGAGCCTCAATCACCTTCCTATTGCAAGTGGTGACTAAAGCTCAGGCAGGGCTACACAGCATATTTTCAGTAATAACCCCCAGTTCCTTCTGAAACCCATCCAAGTTCATTAGTCACCAATGGGTACAGTTCTGGAGAATTCATCATCAACAATCTGTGATTTGTCCGTGGCGGGGACCAAGATAAGTCCCAATCACATAGGCACTGTTCCAACAAGGACACCAATTCCTACTATTCCTACTCATCCAGAACTTGGGTCAGGCTCATGGAAGTCATACTTTCCATGAAATCCCAAGCTACCTCTAACTCCACCCCCAGGGATGGCAGATTGAAGTTCTTGAGAACTATAAGCCTGAGGAACTCCCACTTACAGCCTGCAGTGAGGTCAGGAGTCCAGGTGGGGAACTGCCATGTAGCAGGGAGGCTGGTACAGCAAGTTGTACCTACTGTTTAAACTATTTCTGCATTTCATTGCAGTCTTTGGGGCATATCAGTTCATTCTTCCAAACCTTATTGCCATCTAGTGTTTTTGTTCTTGAATCTTTTTCTAGTTAATACTTACAGTACATATGCGTTTCTTTTCTCCAGTGGGATCAGCCAGGATATACAATACATATAGCCTGCACATGCTCTTACGCAGTATATTTATTCACTCAGAATCCTTATGAATCCCAATAGATCATAAAATAAAATTACTTATTTCCAAAATCTCAATAAGTAAAATTTGACCTTTTGAGAAAGGCGTGAGAATCCATTTTATTCTCAAAAAAACTTTATCATGGAAGGTAAAGCATTATGTAACATTTTGTGATCAATAGGAAAGGATAGGAAATCTGTATCTTGGCATAGAAAGTGTAGCTTTTAAAACAAGCAGTGTTAAAAAAAAATTATGTAGCTTCTGCTCAAAGTGGGTTTTATTTTTTTTGTTTAGAAATCAAAGCCAAAGTATTACATCTTGTCTATGTTCCCATATCCTTCTGGAAAACTTCACATGGGCCATGTTCGAGTATACACCATAAGTGACACAGTAGCACGGTTTCAAAAAATGAGAGGATTTCAGGTATGTATTTTAGAATATCCTTCCTTCCTTCCTTCCTTCCTTCCTTCCTTCCTTCCTTCCTTCCTTCCTTCCTTCCTTCCTTCCTTCCTTCCTTCCTTCCTTCCTTCCTTCCTTCCTTCCTTCCTTCCTTCCTTCCTTCTTTCAAATGAGATAGGTTTTCCTATTGATATATAGATAAGGTTAAGAGTTTAGAGAAATTAATTCTGATTAATTTAGGGAAATTCTTCTGTATATAACAGCTATTATATAAATGATGATAAAGCATATCAGTGTTAGTTGTAAATCTGGAGAGTTGATCCCAATGCATTAGTAGTACACTAAGTCATCCTCCCAACCAAGAAAGACATAGAGACAACTAAAGCAGGACTCCCCAACCCCCAGGCTGCGGCCCACTACCAGACCTTGAGCTGTTCAGAACTGGACCAAGGAAGTGGCAGGAGAGTGTTTGCACGAACATCCCAACTTGCACAAATAGTGGGTGAGCATGTGCATGCTCCATTTGTGTGAGCAGCGGGTGAGCTTGAGCAAACGGAGGAGTGTGCACGCACTTGCCTGCCACTAATATAACACCACCCCCTCTTCGCCCCCCCCCCCCGCCAGTCAACAAAGCTGGAAAAGTTGAGGAACTCACTAAAGTGTAAATTGTGAGGATCCAAGCTAACCATTAAAGGAATTAAGGAGTATATTATAAGCAGTTCTTCATCATTTTTGTTCATGATTGCTTGTGGAGTTGTCTTTTGTTTTGATAACTTCCATTTTCCAGTTTTTCGGTATTCGAGTTTCCTTTCTGTTCCCTGTGCATGTTATGAAAATCTGTTTTCCTGCCTATCTGATATAACTTTGATGTGCGGTACAATCTTAAAATATTTTTTAAAATGTTTGCACTGCCTCTCTACAAGGTTGCATTATTGAAAAACTTGGTTCTTATAGAATCATAGGTCTGGAAGGGATCTTGGAGGTTTTTTAGCCCAAAGCAGGAGTCCTTATACCAAAATATGGTATCCAATTTTTTCTTGAAATCCTCCAGCGATGGAGCACCCACAATTCCGGGAGCCCAGCTGTTCCATTGATTAATCATTCTTACTGTCAGGAAATTCATCCTTATTTTCAGGTTGAATTGCCCCTGATGAGCTTCCATCCATTACTTCTTGTCAAGAATAAATCAACACCTTCTTTCTTATGGCACTCGTTCAGGTATTGGAAGACTGCTATCATGTCTCTCCTGAAGCTTCTGTTCATTAGCTAAACATACCTACTTCCCTTAGCTGTTCAACGTATGATTTAACCCCAAGACCCTTTGACAATTTTTTTTTTTGTCTTATATGATAGCTGGGTTGGAAGGTTGTTGCAGGAAAAGTTTTTGTTTGCTATTAAGAAAAGCCTGTCTATACTGCAGACTCCTTCCCCCACTTTCATTATTAAAAAATATACTTTTATTGAGATGGATTTTGCCATTTGTGTATTTTACAAACAAGCCACCATCTACTATCAGATGCAGCTATTAACTAGAATGTTTTCATCGATTTTATTTAATATATTAACTACATTTTTGAACTTTGATTCGAATTCAGTAGTTTTACATAATATACCAAAATAGCAAAGAGCAAATGATTCAGAAACTGGAGAACCAGTGGGAGTATCCGTATGTCATAGTCCATATTTGTATTCGTCTCTTCCTTCTCTCATTACAAGAAAATTATAAGAAATGGCTCTCTAATTGTGCCATGATATTTTTTTTTAAATTTGAGGCTATCCTTACCAATTCCTTTTTCTCCCCTTTTCACTGCTCTTATTCAAACTTGGTTATGCATTTCCTTTGAATACTGGCCAATTTCTACAACTTCAGAAAAGTGGATTTTCATAAGCACCTTTAGAATCTATTCACAGCCTAGAGTGTAGAGACAATGGAATTGAAGCAAGGATTTTCCTGAATGTAGTTTGAAGGGTACATTAGTCACCATGGTAACACAAAAATACATCTGTTACTGAGATTAATCTATGGATAATTGACAGTGGACTTGAAACTGTTTACACTAATTTTATCTCACACAATATATTTATCTTACAGTAATAACCAAATCTCTCTACGCTGCATTCACTAGTGAATTTTTTTTAAAGAAATGTTTCCTGAAAGTCCATTTTAAATGACTGTACATTTGGGCACAGTTAATTAGTCAGCTTTTTAAAATTGCCATGCCTTCGTTCTCCCGCAGATCAGATTAAGCGAATGAGAATGATATTTTCTGTCCTGTTGCCAGGCTCTATGGAGTTAATAGAAGTGCCTTGCATTGCTCATGATAAGATAAAAAGAAATCAGAATTGCACAGTATAGAAGCTTTAATAATATCCACAAGTTTTACCATTTAAATTTCTCAATGTAAGCAGCTTTAGAATAGATCAATTTCAACTCTCAGAATTCATAATATAAAAATATTTTAAACTCTGAAATAATTAAGGATCTGGAAGGAGCATATAAAGTAATTTTGAAAAATGACCAGGTAGCTGATAGAAAATACAAGAAGGTTTTTTAATTTTTTAAAAATGAAACCCTTACAGAGATATATAGAATTATTAGTACTTCCATGCAAAACTTAAGGCTTAAAAGTAACTGGAGCAGATGTAATCAAATGCACATGATTAAAAAAGCAAAGTGGGAAATGATTGTTTCATTTTTATATGGTAATTTTATTAAAAATGACTGTACTAAAAACTAATACAAACTTTTAAAAAAGTAGAAAATGCAAAGAAGAGAAAGAAATAGAAAAATAGAAAAGAAAGAAAAAATAAGAATATTATTAAGAAAAAGAAAAAAGATAAATAATTTTTCCCTCTCAATCCAGCTAGCTATGGCATCTTCCCCTGAGTCTTCACTACTCCTCTGGAGTTTGCCAGATGGGGTGTAGGGGCACATCTGAGACATTCTGATCTCTAATGCAAAACTTTATTGAGCACAGCATATCGGCATTAATGAATGGAAAATCAGCTCTGGAAATATGGCACCAGAAAGATAATTAAAAGAGTAAAACTTTCCCTCCCCTCTTTGACAGTTCAGGTCACATTGTCCAATTAGTCTTCAGGCAGTGGTTATGAGAAGAATCTCTCTGCTCACCCTAACATTTCTTCTGCGACCTTGCTTCCCATGCGGATAAAAACCACCTGTGCATTCCATACATTTTTCTCCCCCCTTGGATCTGTTGGCAAGCTAGAAGCGGCATGGCTGTCCCAGCGCAAGCAGTTTTCATAGCTTGACACTATGTTTGTAACTTCTTATCACTTTCTCAGTGAACTCTTCTTCCAATACCCTATATCTTATGTATAAACAAATACTTAAAACCTCTTTTCAGTCCTGATGTCACAAAAATGTATGGACTTTTCTAAAAAGAAAACCTTTTAAAATCTATATTTACATTCTATAATCTAAAAGAAAGATTATAAGAGATAATAACATATTAACACTGATCAAATAAACCAAATCCTTCCTTTTACTTCTAATAGTCTTGGTCTTTAAACTCTTAAAATAATGTCCTAGAACTTGATTTCTTTTCATTTTTTTCTTTATCCCCTTTCAAAAGGGACAGATTGTCAAACTTCTTCAGAGCTTTAACAAACCTGTTTTATAAATCCAATATAAGAAACTTGTCCAGGTCACTCTTTTGATTTGTTACTTGTATAGGCTTTTGTTATTTATTTATATTATGGTTCATCGCACAGTCAGCTAGATGTTCAGATTGGATTTGGCATTTTTGTCTACTATTTCAAATCCTTTCTAAG
This sequence comes from Azemiops feae, assembly GCA_023970755.1. Classification (NCBI taxonomy): domain Eukaryota; kingdom Metazoa; phylum Chordata; class Lepidosauria; order Squamata; family Viperidae; genus Azemiops; species Azemiops feae. The sequence goes on from JALGBA010002372.1 coordinate 50,908, forward strand.
GGCCTGGGATAGGCAGATCTGGATGTTTGATGGTGTTACAGATATCATTGCAGGATGTAAGCTGTTCCGAATAAAGCTGTCTTTTGCAATTGACTGATGGTGAATTTGTCAGTGCCAATGGTATCCAAGTGGTGCTCCAGATGTTTTGGATTGTACCCAAGGCACCTATTACAATTGATACTACTTTTGCTTGCTTTAACCACAGTCATTCTATTTCTATTTGCAGGTCCTTGCATTTTGTTATCTGCTCCAGTTCTTTCTCTTCTAGTCTGCTGTCTCCAGGAACTGCTACATCCACTATCCAGATTTTTTGGTTTTTCTTATTGTTAAGTCTGGGGTTTTATGTGACAGGTGCCTGTCTGTTTGTATTCTAAATTGTCCCAATTTAACATCTTCATTTTCTATAACTTTCTCTATTTTATGGTGCCACCTGTTCTTGTTTGCAGTCAAATGATATTTCTTGCAGATCTTCCGGTGCACTATTGTTGCTACTTTGTCATGCCGTTGCTTGTATTCAGTCTGAGCTTGCAGCAGCTAACTAGGCGGTCTACTGTTTCTTCAGCTTACAGAGCTTTACAGAGACGGTATTTGCTATTTGTTGCGGACCTCTCAATTCTGGATTTGATTGCATTTGTTCTTAAGACTTGGTCTGGTGCAGCCAGAATTAGCCCCTCTGTCTCTGAAACTGTTCAAGTCCTAACCAAGAACCTAAAAGCTGTTAAGGTAATGTCTAAGTATTTAGGCAGTTCTTAATCTGTTCGTTTTCAGGAACTTTGTTAATTTGATGTTCCCAGTAATTTTTGCTGCATTTGAACCAAAACTTTTGGCAAAGCTTCCAATGTGTGATTTTGGCAATTCGATCATGACATTGTAGATAATCAGTCTGCAAAAATTTGCTGCAGCCACTGATAAGGTGATCCACTGTTTCATCTTTCTTGTTGCATAAGCAACATTTGCTGTTGTTACTGACATGTTAAATTTTTGCTTTCATGGAATTGGTTTGCAGGGCTTGTTCTTTGGCAGCCAAAATGAAGCCTTCAGTTTCTTTCTTTAGCACCCCTGATCTCAACCAGCTCCATGTTAGCTTTGTATCTACGTTTCCTTCAGTATCCTTCAGGTATTGACTGTGCATAGGCTTCTTTTTCCAGTTAGAAACTTGATGCTCAATTGTTTCCTTTCAATATTCTGCTATCAATCTCATTGTTTTCAAGACGTTTCCCTTGTTCACCTCCTTCAGTAAAGGCTATTTTGCTTTTTTATGTAGTCATGTAAGCCAGAGGTCCCCAACCTTTTGGGCATCAGGGACCGGTTCCGTGGAGAAAGGTTTTTCCACGGACCGGAGAGTGCGTGGTTTTGTGTGCTGCCTGCATCCCACGGATGGGGCTTTGTTTGTGTGGGCCAGTTGCTGGCATGCCGCGGCCCAGTACTGGTCCACAGACCAGGGGTTTGAGACCCCTGATGTAAGCCATGTTTTTCCTCTTCCACAGTTTGTTTCACCTATAAGAGTCCTCTGCCACCCTGAGATCTAGACAAGTACAATCGATCAATACCACAGAGCATGGTGCATTGTCATTAGTTTTCTTATCTTTCGATCCAAGTTATCAAGTTCTAGCTGAATCCAATCAGTTATTCCAGCTGAGTATCATATTACAGGCACTGCCCAGGTGTTAATTGCCTTTATGATAATTCCTCCACTTAGCTTTAATCTCAAGATTTTCCAGACTCGCTTTATGTCTTTTGTTAAAGTAGCTTTCTTGACTTGATTCTGCAACAGGTTCAGAGGCTTCCAAACTCCTAAGTACTTGTACCCTTCTTCTGGTGTTACTGCTTTTGCCAACTCTTTATTATCGAGTTCGAATCCATCATCTTCAATAATATTTCCTGCCTTAACAGCAATTGTTGCACATTTGTCAATGCCAAATTGCATTTCAATGTCTCTGCTAAACTACTCAGTGCTTTTCATCAGTGAGCTTAATTCAGCTTTTTTTCCCCAGTTTTAAATCATCCATGTAGAGCAGGGGTATCAAACTGCCGGCCCATGGGCCAGATGCGTCATGGTGAAACCGCGCCCACCTCATTGCCGGCAATGGAAAAAGTCAGATATATTGCGACACGTCACGTGACGTTGCGAGTTTGACACCCCTGATGTAGAGCAAAAGGGAAATTTTCAACTCTTCTTCTTCTTCTTCTTCTTCTTCTTCTTCTTCTTCTTCTTCTTCTTCTTCTTCTTCTTCTTCTTCTTCTTCTTCTTCTTCTTCTTCTTCTTCTTCTTCTTCTTCTTCTTCATCATCATTATTATTATTATTATTATTATTATTATTATTGATTTAATCTTCACAGTCTGGGACTGGTAAAAATTTTAACAGTTCAAGTTCTAACCAACGGCTTAAGATGACATGGTTCCGAAAGAAGAAGCTTTTCAAAGAAACTTGAGGCATTGTTTTCCTTTAAGAATCTTTAATGGCAACATAGCTTCGGCACATACATGAGCGAAGCCAAAATCTGAATCCTCCTACCTCATCCCACAGTATCTGAGCATAATTCCCTCCCTCATTTGACAGTCATTAATCACATTCTCCAATTAGTTTGAAGTGTGAACTTTCCCTCCCGTTCCATAACCCGCCATATTTTATCTCCTCACATTACATCCAGCCTTGAAGATGCTCTACTGAAATATTGTTATGGCTAACTAGTTCTCAAGCACATTCTTCCACTCCCCCTTCCGCACCATCTAATAGTAGCTCTAAAGTAATACACAGGTTAAATAGTAAATGTCTGCATCCTCATATATTGTCAGGCAAGAATATCCGATGTTAGCAGCATTGACATCCGGCCCCCCTTAAAAAAAAGACAGATCCTGTAATGTAAACAAGCATATATTAATGATTAGTTTTCGGTTTGTTGAGGTGTTTCGTATGAAATCTTTTGACGAGTCTGTCAGCTTTCACCTCACTGGATTTCACCCAGGTGGCTTCAGACAACGGGTACCCCTTCAATTGTACTAGGTACTGCAATTTCCCTTTAAAAATTCTAGAATCAAGAATATGTTTCACTTCATAATGGGTTTGTCCCGCTACTATGAGGGGCCAAGGTGCCTTCTTCGGGGGAGGTCTTAAAGTGGAGCCCCGATAAGGTTTTAACCAGCTACTATGGAAGACAGGGTGAATTCTACCTAAAAGTCTAGGGAGTTTCAGTTTTACTGTGACCGGATTGATGATCTTTATGATAGGAAAAGGCCCCAAGAATTTTGGTCCTAACTTCTTACTGGGTAATTTGAGGCGTAAATATTTGGTTGACAGATAAACCTTTTCCCCAACTTGGAATGTTCTTTGGGGAGCCCTCTTTTTGTCAGCTTGCTTTTTATAGGTTTCAAAAGTCTTTTTTAAAGCAGTTTTCGTTTTTCTCCAAACTTCTTCCCATCCCCTCACCCATTGGTCAAGTGTCTGGGAAGCGGTTGGCACCTGGGGGTATTCAGGTATTGGACTGAACTCTTTTCCTGTGGCTACTCTGAAAGGTGTGTAGCCGGTGCTGCTGTGCACAGAATTATTGTATGCCACCTCTGCAAAAGGGAGGAGGTCAGTCCAGTTTGTTTGTTGGTGGGAAACGTAGCATCTGAGATATTGCTCCACCATTTTGTTAGCGGATTCTGCAGCTCCATTGGTGACCGGATGAAAAGCAGATGATAAGCCTTGAGATGATCCAATTAATTTAAGAAAACTCCTCCAAAACTTCGCTGTGAACTGCACCCCCCTATCCAAAATTATTCGCTTAGGGGCGCCATGCAGCCGGTAGATATGTTTCAGGAACAATTTAGTCAGTCGTTGGGCGGATGGGAGTCCTTTCTAGGCGATGAAATGAGCCTGCTTCGAAAACAGGTCTATTACAGTCCAGATGACAGTATTTCCTCTACTTTCAGGTAGGTCTACGATAAAGTCCATAGCTATTTCTTCCCAGGGTTGGGAAGGGTCTGCCACCGGCTGCAGTAACCCAGGGGTTTTCCCCGGGATTCTTTTCATTGTGGCACATACGGTACAACTTTTTACATAGTTTTCCACATCCTGTTCCACCAAAATTGCCGGCGGGTGAGATGTAGAGTTTTTAGATATCCAAAGTGTCCAGCCTGTTTCACATCATGGCTGTGTTTGAGAGCATTAAGATGGAAGGATTCGGGCAAATACAGTTTCCCCCCCTTGTAAGCCAAACCATTCCTGCACGTCAAGGAGGTTTGATTATCTTTGAACCATTAATCGGTGAGGAGCTCTCATTTTATTTTCTTTATTCCAGGGTCATCAGGATTTGGGACCCTGCGAGGCGTGATTTGTGCAGCAGGTTGTGGATTGGAGATAATCGCCTCATTAACCTCTTCACGTTCGCTTTTGTATTGGGGCAATCTCGATAGTGCATCAGCTAGGAAGTTTTTTCCTCCTGGTATGTACTTTAGAGTGAAATTGAAGCGGTTAAAGTACTGTGCCGACCGTACTTGCTTTGGGGACAATTTGCGGGGAGTTTTCAGTGCCTCCAGGTTTTTGTGATCTGTCCATACTTCAAATGGCAACTTGTTCCCTTCTAGATAGTGTCGCCAGTTTAACAGCCCCCGTCTAATTGTGAAGGCCTCCTTCTCCCATATTGCCCATCTCCGTTCACTTTCCGTAAATTTTTTAGAGGTGTAGGCGCAGGGTTGCAGGACTCCACTCTTGTTCTTTTGAAGTAATACAGCTCCAACTGCCACATCGCTGGCGTCGGCTTGAATCACAAAGGGCTCCCCTGGGCAGGGGTGCTTTAGGACCGGTTCAGCAGCAAATAGTCTCTTTAAATTCTCAAAAGCTGTTTGACAGTTCATCGTCCATGCTAGTGGTTGGCCCGGTCATGGCTTCCCTCCTTTTTTGCCTGTTTTGAGTAATTCTGTAAGGGGTAGGGCAGTCTTGGCAAAAGAGGGGATGAATTGATGATAGAAGTTGGCAAAACCTAGAAAGCTCTGGAGCTGTTTGCGGGGTTTTGGGGGCTGCCATTCAAGTATAGTTTTCACCTTGGCTGGATCCATTTCAATGCCCTCATTGGAAATTCTGTAGCCAAGATAATTTTATCGGGTCTGATGGAATTCACATTTTGACAATTTGGCATAAAGTTTGGCATTTAATAATTTCTTTAATACTTCTCTCACTAGTTTTATGTGATCAGCCGCATTCGTGCTGTATATCAGGATGTCGTCAAGGTACACCAGAACCCCTTTGTATAAGTGATCATGTAGGGTTTCATTAATTAACTGCATGAATACGGCTGGGGCCCCCTGTAGTCCAAATGGCATGACTTTGAACTGATAGCTCCCCATAGGGCAGTTGAAAGCAGTTTTCCACTCGTCTCCCTCTTTTATTCTCACTCGGTAGTATGCTTCTCTCAGGTCTAATTTAGTGAAGATACTCCCCTTTGCCAGATGGGTTAATAAGTCCTTTAGGAGGGGGAGGGGGTATTTGTTTTCCACACTTACGGCGTTGAGTCCCTTATAGTCTACGCAGAGATGGAGAGACCCATCTTTTTTTTCTTTAAATAACACGGGGGCTCCCACGGTAGATTTGGCCCGTTCAATGAACCCTCTCGCTAGGTTTTTATTCACGTATTGCTGCATCTCTTCCATTTCGAGGGGGGACATAGCGTACATTCTCGGGCGTGGGAGTTTGGCTCCTGGCACCAGTTTGATAGAACAGTCATTGGGCCTGTGAGGGGGTAGGACATCGCATTCATTTTCACTAAATGCCTCCGCTAGGTCCCGGTATTCATAGGGGATGAGTGATTCGCCTGGTGACGGTGAGGCAGCTATATGTGCTCGCTCATTAGGTGGCCTAAAGTGTTCCGCAACGTCTGTTGAATCAGGGGGGTGGGTTTAGGCCCTATTGGTAGCCTCACAGTTCTCATTCCTTTCTCTCACCAGATAAATGGCTTCCATTTGTCCAACCAGGCTAATCCTAGGATCACAGCCTCAGTCAGTTTTGGAGCCACCAGGAAGCGTATGAACTCCCAGTGCTCACCTATTTCTAGGCGTAAAGGCTCAGTTGCGTGACAAGAGTCCCTCCCATCAGGGAGCCATCGGCTTGCTCAAACCTCACTGGCTTGGAGAGCAATTTTGCTCGTATACCCAATTTCATGGCAAAGGGCAAGCTAATAATACATCGGGAGCATCCAGAATCAACTAGCACTTTTAAATCTGTCTGTGCTCCCGACTTAAGGCTGATTAGTTTTGCAGGCAGTGTAAAAGGAGGGATGGGTCGACTCACCATTGGGTCGTTCTGTCCTTTGTCATCGCTGTCAAAAGAGGGTAGAGTGGGGGTGGATCCAGCCTCAGTTCCGGCGTCCTCCTGTGTAGGGAAGGTAACTTGGGCAACCAGTTGCTGTGTGATCCAGTTGGATTTTTCTCTCGATGGCTGCTGGCCAGATCTCTTCCTCACTGCAGGTCCCGGTCTGCTCTGCTGTTGGGGGTAGGGAACCGGGCAGTTCGCTGCTTGATGTCCGCATCGGAAGCATGTGATCGGCGGACCTGCAGGTGGTCTGGGCCTTTCAGCGGTCGTAGTCATTGGGGGTTTTTGGGGGTGGTGGTTGTCATCTGGGTTGCTCTGGTCTTATCTCGGGTTCAGGTCGGGGAGGCTTCTTATAGCGGGTGAATTGAACGTCTAGCTTCAACGCTGCCTGGTACCACTCGTGCAGCTGATCAGGTACTGCTCGATAGATGCACGCCTGGGAGAGGTGGTCATCTAATCCCTCAATGAAGAGATGGATTAGGGATTGCTCAGGCCACCCCTCTATTCGACCGGCTATCTTACGGAACTCGCGCACGTACTCCAGGGCAGGTCTGCCGGCTTGTTTTATTTTGTGGATTTGTCCTCCTGCTCTAAGGTTAATGGATAATGGTCCTCAAATCTTTCTCTCAGCCCTAGGAGGAAGAGGTGGGGATCATCTAATTCGGGAGCTTGCTCATTATATAAATTGTTCAGCCATTCGGATGCTTCTCCCTCCAGGTTGGACGCAATCACATCGACCATGGCACCTGGGTCTGGGTAGAGATAGGCCCAGCGGTTCAAATGAGAACGTACTTGGTTGAGGAAAAAAATTAGCTTCTCTGAGTCTCCATCGAAGGTTGCTCTGAAGGGTGGCGCAATTATAGGCTGTTGTGGCCCCCAATGTGGCTGTTGCTGCTGGGCCCACCCTGGCTGCTGGTGCAACGGCTGCTGGGCTCCCTCCTGCGCTCATGGCCCCCCAGTTGCTGCTGACCCCATCCTTGTTGCTGATTCAACGGCTGCTGAGCTCTCCACTGTAAGGGTGGCGCTCCCAGTTGTAGCTGGCCCACCCTGGCTGCTGCCGTATGCCCAGGGGTCGCACGTTCAGGGGTTGCGATCCTCCACCCTGCTGTGGTTGCAATACCGGTAGTACTGGCCTCTCGAGTTGTGGGAGGTCTTCTAAAGGTTGCTGATTAGGTGGGGGCAGCTGCTGTCTTCTCTGTTGTTGGCCTGCGGGGATTGACGGTGCCCTCTGCTGCTGTAGGCCCCTCCACGGTTGCTGGGCCTCCCTCATTTGCGGGGCCACCTGCTGTTGCTCTCCTGGCTTTTGTACCACCCCAAGCTGCTGCAAGGCCTCTATTAGCTGACGCACGCTCAGAGGTCTGCGGGGGCTGCCAAACTCCCCATTGAGGCAGGGGGCCCAGGCTGGGATTCCCTCTCTCTGTGGGGCTTTAGGAACAGCGACTGGGGCTCGGAACCCCTAAATGGTCTGAAAAGTTTATTGGATTTTGGCTTGATGACATGGTTCCGAAAGAAGAAGCTTTTCAAAGAAATTTGAGGCATTGTTTTCCTTTAAGAATCTTTAATGGCAACATAGCTTCGGCACGTACATGAGCGAAGCCAAAATCTGAATCCTCCTACCTCATCCCACAGTATCTGAGCATAATTCCCTCCCTCATTTGACAGTCATTAGTCACATTCTCCAATTAGTTTGAAGTGTGAACTTTCCCTCCCGTTCCATAACCCGCCATATTTTATCTCCTCACATTACATCCAGCCTTGAAGATGCTCTACTGAAATATTGTTATGGCTAACTAGTTCTCAAGCACATTCTTCCACTCCCCCTTCCGCACCATCTAATAGTGGCTCTAAAGTAATACACAGGTTAAATAGTAAATGTCTGCATCCTCATATATTGTCAGGCAAGAACATCCGATGTTAGCAGCATTGACATAAGAACTGTTAAGGTAGCATTTGAGTATTTAGGCCAGACGTGTCAAACCCGCGACGTCGCGTGACATATTGGGACTTTTTCCCCATTGCCGGCAATGGGGTGGGCACGGTTTCGGCGTGACGCATCCGGCCCGTAGGCCGGCAGTTTGACATGCTTGATATAGGCAGTTCCAAGTAAGGTGGTTTTTTGCAAAGTCAGAATATTCAGGTCTATTAAGTTCAAAATTTTCATGTATCTAGGTACTCCTTTGGGTATTGCTCCAAGGTCTCCTATTATTATTGTTACAACCATTGATTTCTACCTCCACAATCATTCAACTTCAATTCAACATGTTTTCATCATGGTTAAACGGGTTTGGAGCAAGTTTAGTCTGCTCTTCAACAGAGCACATAAGCCCCCCCTCCCCCATAACAAGGTAAAGCTCCTTGGGGGATGATGATGATGATGATGACGACGACGACATCAGCCGGCTTCTTATGTATATCCAATGTACCATCTTTTTCCATGTTCCTGTTGTATTTATTTTAAAATCTACATTTAAATCAATCTGAATATATCAGGAAAAACCTGTTCCTTTTCTATAACATCTTTTAAACACAGTTTATCTATAAAAGTGTGTTTGATGTGTGTTTGATATAGAAGAGCCAATTTGATGTAGTGGTTAAGACATCAGGCTAGATACCAGGAGACCGTATATTCTAATCCCACCTTGGGTATGAAGCCAGCTGGATGACCTTGAGCCAGCCATGTTGTGTCAGTCCTAGGAAGGACACAATGGGAAACCATGTTTGAAAAACCTTGCAAAGAAATCTGCAGGACTTGTCCAGGCAGTCTCCAAGAATTGGACCCATTTGAATGGAAATTTTAAAAAAATTATCTTACAATTAACTTCATTGTTCAAAACTATCCTTCAGTGTTTCAAATGTTAAAATATTTTACTTCATTATGCATTTATAGTTGAGTTTGAACTTTCTTCTCCTTTAATTGTATTCTTTAACTTCTTCTCTTTCCCTCTAGTATCCAACTTTTAAAGTCTTATCTTTATTGTTTTTTTAAAATTCAAAACAAAAGCATTTGCTATAGAACGGATTGTTTATAATTAATTCCAGAATCTTATTTAAAATTTATCTGGGCCCTTATGTAATATCTTTCTAAAATAAAAGTTTTAATCATTCTTTTGCTGTTTACTCCAACAACAAAAAATTAAGTTCTTGAACTTGTAGTTAAAACTTTCTTTTGTTAAGAATTGAAGGGAACCTCCCAATACTGTCAAACTTGTTGATCCAAAAATTTCTCACAGTTGAAAAGCAGTAAACAAGCCATTTATGAAAGTGATTAGAAAAAGAAGTATGCTAACCCAGTTTGATTTCAAAGGCTCTAACTGCAGCTTGAGTAAGACTTCTGTGTTATAATTTTCTTGTGAGAAATAACTGACTGGAGCACTTAACATAAAATTCAGTAAAATAAGAAAATGAATAAAAAAGTAAAAGAATAATAAAAAGTAGAAAACAACGTTGATATGCTACATAATACTATAAATAATATATCCAGTTATCAATCCAAAGCTAATTTGCTATTAGTAAAGATGAGCTTTGTAACCTGGGGATACAAACTTAGCAATAAATTGTTTCTTTAAAATTTTTGTCTGCCAGAAGAATTTTGCATACAATTTATCTGGTCATCTGGTAAATGGCTAATCATGGGTATTAGAAGCTTACTATGCATATCTCCAGAATAGTGACAATAAAGTAACATGTGGGCCAATAATTCATCCTGGATTGACAGAAATAAATCCTTTTTCCATAGTGGTTTTCTGAAGGTTCCCCTCCAGTACAGCTGATGGCAGGTTGTCAAAGCACTACAGTGTAAAGGCCCAATGGAATTTATTAAGTAAGAGCTGGCTAAAATTCTAGTTTAGTTGAAATAGAAGTTACTGTGTGCCAATTATATTCCAGGTGGTATTTTTGCTGGATTCAATTTATAGTTCTTTATCAGAGATCCTTTGTCTAAGAATTGCTTTTACTTATCTCAGTGGCAACTGGGCCTCTGGTGCAAAATGTGTTTCCAATTTACTACATACAATTGTGAATAATGAAATGTAATGTAAAAACAATAATAGGAATAATAGTACTAGTAACAATTTCAAAAATAATAATACAGTATTCATTTCACATGTCTAGCAGTGTTGACATACTTCAAAACACTGGCAATTTGAAAATTAAAAGTGATTTTTCCACTTTAAGCCTCACATGAAATTAGAATTACAGATTGCAAAAAAACAGGGCTCAAGGAAATTAATTCAATATTTTCTCAATCTTGATTTTGCAATAATTACAGTCATAGTCATTAAGAAATAATTTATTTTAATAGCGGTTGTTAAAGTAGCAATGATGACTTGTTCATATTTAAGACTGAGCCATTAACTAGTGGTTCCTGTTTTTTTCCATTGAGGACACAGTTACAACTGCATCAAAAGCTTTTGAGGACCCTCATATAACCAACAATTGGCAATGCAGGACTTTGCAGGAATCACCAAACATACAATATCCTGTACAGCATCCACAAGACATCAAAATTAAATAAAAATGCATTTTAAAAAATTATTGACCAAAATCTTTAGAGATTCTAAAATATCATAATATTTGCATGTTGCTATATAAATTTAGTGATCAGCTGAAATTGGGATTAAAATTGGAATTAAAAAATGGGCTTCCAAGTCAATTAATGGCCAGAAAGACTTAAAAATAATTGCCGAAATCTCAAACAAATTCAACTTTCCTTGCAGAATCCTTGTGGGCCTCAGACCACAATTGGGAACAGTTGCCACAAACATAATTTATAAACAATAATTGAATTCACACATCATGCTAAACCAATAACAAACAAACCATACTGTTGGTTAGCAAGAAAATTCAATATAAGTTTCCTTAACCCTGCTTGTTGTTTTTGTTAGTTGCGAAGTCGTGTCCGACCCATCGCGACCCCATGGACAACGTTCCTCCAGGCCTTCCTGTCCTCTACCATCTTCTGGAGTCCATTTAAGCTCACGCTTACTGCTTCAGTGAATCCATCCAGCCACCTCATTCTCTGTCGTCCCCTTCTTCTGTTGCCCTCAATCTTTCCCAGCATTAGGCTCTTTTGCTCTCTCCTTCTTCACCCGCATCAAGAGGCTTTTTAGTTCCTCTTCACTTTCTGCCATTAGAGTGGTATCATCTGCATATCTTAGGTTGTTGATATTTCTCCCAGCAATCTTAATTCCAACTTTTGATTCATCTAGCTCTGCCTTTCTCATGATGTGCTCTGCATATAAGTTAAATAGGCAGGGTGACAGAATACAGCCTTGCCCGACTCCTTTCCCAATTTTGAACCAATCAGTGGTTCCGTGTCCAGTTCTCACTGTTGCTTCTTCACCTGCATATAGGGTTCTCAAGAGAGAAATAAGATGGTCTGGTACTCCCATCTCTTTAAGAACTTGCCACAATTTGTTGTGATCCACACAATCAAAGGCTTTAGCATAGTCAATGAAGCAGAAGTAGATGTTTTTCTGGAACTCCCTAGCTTTCTCCATGATCCAGTGTATGTTGGCAATTTGATCTCTAGTTCCTTTGCCTCTTCAAAATCCTGCCTGTACTTCTGGAAGTTCTCGATCCACATACTGCTGGAGTCTAGCTTGTAGGATTTTAAGCATAACTTTACTTGCATGTGAAATGAGTGCAATGGTGCGATAGTTTGAACATTCTTTGGCATTGCCTTTCTTTGGAATTGAATGTAAACTGACCTTTTCCAATCCTGTGGCCACTGTTGAGTTTCCAAATTTGCTGGCAAATTGAGTGTAGCACTTTTACTGCATCGTCTTTTAAGATTTTGAATAGCTCAGCTGGAATACTGTCACCTCCACTAGCTTTGTTGTTGCTCAGCTTTCCTAAGGCCCATTCACTTCACATTCTAGATGTCTGGTCGAGTCAGAGACCACCCCATCGTGGTTATCAGGGGCGCTAAGCTCGTTCTTGTATAGTTCTTCTGTGTAATTTTGCACCTCTTCTTAATCTCTTCTGCCTCTGTTAGGTCCCTGCCATTTTGGTCCTTTATCATACCCATCTTGCATGAAACGTTCCTTCATATCTCCAATTTTCTTGAAGAGATCTCTGGTTCCCCTTTTATTGTTTTCTCTTTTTCTTTGCACTGTTCATTTAGAAGGCCTTCTTATCTCTTCTAGCTATTCTCTGGATCTGCATTCAAATGGGTGTATCTTTCTTTCTCCCTTGCCTTTCGCTTCCCTTCTTTCCTCAGCTATTGCAAAAGCTTCCTCAGACAGCCATTTTGCTTTCTTGCATTTCTTTTTCTTTGGGATGGTTTTAGTTGCTACCTCTTGTACAATGTTGCGAACCTCCGTCCATAGTTCTTCAGGCACTCTGTCTATCAGATCGAATTCCTTAAATCTATTTGTCACTTCTACTGTGACAAATTCATCAGGGATATGATTTAGTTCATACCTGAGTGGCCTGGTGTTTTTCTTTACTTTCTTCAATTTAAGCCTAAATTTTGCAACAAGAAGCTCATGATCTGAGCCACAGTCAGCTCCTGGTCTTGTTTTTACTGACTGTATGGAGCTTTTCCATCTTTGGCTGCAGAGCACATGGTCAATCTGATTTCTGTGTTGACTGTCTGGTGATGTCCATGTGTAGAGCTGTCTCTTGGGTTGTTGGAAAAGAGTGTTTGCTATGACCATCGTATTCTCTTGACAAAATTCTATCAGCCTGTGCCCTGCTTCATTTTGTACTCCAAGGCCAAACTTGCCTGTTATTCCAGTTTATCTTTTGGCTTCCTACTTTAGCATTCCAATCCCCCATGATGATAAGGACATCATTTTTTGGTGTTGATTCTATAAGGTGCTGTAGGGCTTCATAGAACCGGTCAATTTCATCCTCTTCAGCACCAGTGGTTGGGGCATAGACTTGGATACTGTGATATTGAATGGTTTGCCTTGGATTCGCACTGAGATCATTCTGTCATTTTGGGGATTGTATCCCAGTATTGCTTTTCCTATCTTTTATTGACTATGAAGGCTACTCCATTTCTTCTGAGGGATTCTTGCCCGCAGTAGTATACTGATGGTCCTCTGAATTAAATTTACCCATTCCTGTCCATTTTAGTTCGCTGATTCCTAAGATGTCGATGTTCAGTCTTGTCATCTCTTGTTTGACCACGTCCAGTTTGCCTTGATTCATGGATCTTACATTCCAGGTTCCTATGGAGAAAAAATCTTTACAGCATCGGACTTTCCTTTCACCACCAGATGCATCCACAGCTGAGCGTCCTTTCGGCTTTGGCCCAGTCGCTTCACTCTCTCTGGCGCTACTAGTACTAGTCCTCTGCTCTTCCCCAGTAGCATATTGGACACCTTCCGACCTGAGGGGCTCATCTTCCAGCGTCATATCTTTTTGCCTTTTGGTACTGTCCATGGAGTTTTCATGGCAAAGATACTGGAGTGGGTTGCCATTTCCTTCTCCAGTGGATCACATTTTGTCAGAACTCTCTGCTATGACCTGTCCATCTTGGATGGCCCTGCACGGCATAGCTCATAGCTTCATTGAGTTACGCAAGCCCCTTCGCCACGACAAGGCAGTAATCCATGAAGGAGAACCCTGCTAGACATAGTCAATAATTGGAGACAAACAAGGAAATGCATGATAATAATATCAAAATGTGGGGAAAGTTTGTTTAAGAGCATAATTACAATTTAAAGACATTGAAAGAGAATTATGAGTTTCAGTGGAAGCCCACAATTCTAATACAGTAATATATCTTTCCTTTCTTAGGGTAGAAACAGGCAGATTTGTCCTGAAATGCTGAAAGTGCAGTTTTCACTTACTTATTTATTCAGTGTATATAAACCCACTTTCAAAGTGACTCTGGATGGCTAGCAAGGTTAAATTGTCACATTACAAAAGCAAACAATAAACACACCATTTTAGCAACAAAATATGACATTCATATATTTACAGGAGGCCCAAACTTAGAAGGAAGTTCCAACTTCAAATTGGTATGTTAAAGGGTACCAATGGACAATTAGTAAATGATTAAATAGAGATCAAACTAAGATGGAAAGCAGATGATGATGATGATGATGACGACGACAACAACAACAACAACAATAACAATAACAACAACAACAATAATAATAATAATAATAATAATAATAATAATAATAATAATAATAATAATAATAATAATAATAATAATAATTGGAAGGGACCTTGGAGGTCATCTAGTCCAACCCCCATACCATTTCAGACAAATGGCTGTCCAGTCTCTTCTTAAAAACTTCCAATTTTGGAGGCAGGTTGTTCCACTGATTAATTGTTCTAACTGTCAGGAAATTTCTCCTTAGTTCTAGGTTGCTTCTCTCTTTGGTTAGTTTCCATCCATTGCTTCTTATCTTGCCTTCAGGTGCTTTGGAGAATAGCTTGACTCCCTCTTCTTTGTGGCAACCCCTGAGATATTGGAACACTGCTATCATGTCACCCCTAGTCCTTCTTTTCATAAACTTGACATACCCAATTCTAGCAACCGTTCCTTATATGTTTTAGCCTCCAGTCTCCAGATCATCTTTGTTGCTCTTCTCTGTACTCTTTCTAGAGTCTCACGATCTTTTTTACATTGTGGTGACCAAAACTGGATGCAGTATTCCAAGTGTGGCCTTAACAAGGCATTGTAAAGTGGTATTAACACTTCACGTGTTCTTGATTCTATCCCTCTGTTAATGCAACCTAGCACTGTGTTGGCTTTTTTGGCAGCTGCAGCACACTGCTAGCTCATATTTAAGTGATTGTCCTCTAGGACTCCAAGATCCCTCTCACAGTTACTACTATTGAGCAAGGTACCACTTATACTATACCTATGCGTTTGGTTTTTCTTGCCTAAACGTAAAACCTTACTTTTTTCACCATTGAATTTCATTTTGTTAAATAGCGCCCAATGTTCAAGTCTGTCAAGATCCTTCTGTATTTTAAGCGTATCTTCTGGAGTGTTGGCTATTCCTGCCAGCTTGGTGTTGTCTGCAAATTTGATGAGTTCCCCATCTATCCCCTCATCCAAATCATTGATGAAGATGTTGAAGAGCACTGGGCCCAGAACAGAGCCCTGGGGCACCCCACTACACACTTCCCTCCATGTAGATGCAGTTCCATTGAGGACCACACGCTGAGTACGGCTGGTCAGCCAGCTATGAATCCATCTGGTGGTGATGCTGTCTAACCCACATTTTTCTATCTTATCAAGTAGTAGGTTGTGATCTACTTTATCAAATGCCTTACTGAAACACTGTGCAATAGAGATGTCAATATCCAAGATACCTTAGAACAGAGCTTTTCAGCCGGTGGTATCCGTACCACCAGTGGTACATTGGCACCGGACAGATAGTACACGACCCTGCCTAGCCTAGCCAAGTGTAGTGGTTGAGGGAATGAGCCAGCAGGACTTGCCATGAGCGAGTCCTCAGGAGCTGCAGGGCTGCTGGGGTGAGACAAAGGCCCCAGGATCAGCACTTCCGGCTCACCCGGAAGAGAAGAGGAGGAGGGGGCGGAGACAGGAGAGGATATAAAAGGAGGCAGTTTTGGAGGAGAGGGAGAGAGAAAAAAGATGCCGGAGAAAGAGTCAGAAGAGAAAAGGCTTTTGTCATAGAAGCGGGGGGGGGGGGGAGAGAGAGAGAGAGAGAGAGAGAGAGAAGGCTTTTGCAGAGCCATGTGCGTGAGAATGGGAAGGCTTTTGGAGAGATGTGTGCATGAGAAAGAGAAAAGGCTTTTTGTGAGAAAAGCAGTGAGGAAAAAGGGAGAAGAGAAGGAAGGAGTTGGGAATGAGAAAGGGAGGAAGGGAAGGAGGGAGAGAGGGAAACAGGAAGGAAGGGAATGAAGATGGGAATGAGAAAGAGGGAAGGAGGGAGGGAGGAAAACAAGAAGGAAGGAAGGAGATGGGAATGAGAAAGAGGCAGGGAAGGAGGGAGGGAAACAGGAAGGAAGGACGGAGATGGGAATAAATACACTGAATAAATAAATGATGTTGTGTTGAATATACATCAAAAGCAGGAGATTCTATAACCTTTTTCTCTGTTCTTTGTATTTTGTTGTTACTACGCAGAGTACACATTTGATATTTTATTTTGCATAACATACCATTTCACAGAATTCCACTTGTCTTTTTTGTTTGGCAATTAATTTATTTTCCCAGATAAGTAACTGTTGCATCCCTTTTCTCCTGTACACTTGCTTTATCATATAACAAACATAATACCACACCATCAAAATAGCTAGATATATGTGCTCTTCATTTATATTGCATTTACAAATGGCATAGTCACCTTGCCACTGATAGGAAGAATAAGAAAGTTCAGTTTTTCTTCTGGAAATAGAAAGTAAGATGTCAAATCCATTTGATACCTAAATCACTGATAATTTGGAAATCTACCTACCTACTGAGTAGTAAAAACATGGTTACTATTAATTAGTCTTATCTCTTTCAACTGTTTTTCTTTCATACGTGCAGAAAATCACGTTTTAACAATAGTCTGATTTGGAATTTGAATGAGCCACAGTTCTTTAGTACCTGGCTTATCAAGACCAAAGCAAAGGTGTCCTTAAGGGCTTTCCAGTTGCTTCCCTTGGCATCTCTTTCCAGAGGATTACTTAAACAAATAAAAAGGCCTTTGAAACTTACTTTAGGATTATGCATAAAGTGGATCCTTGGCATATTCTACCTTTAGAAGCCAGAACAATAAGGCAGAGTTAATTCCTGATCACTCTATTTAACGTAAACAAAAAAACCCCTTGCTGATATGTACTAATGGAAGCTAAAGGAAGGAAGGAAGGAAAGAAAGGATTATTTGTTTTGTTATAAGTATATGTGTAGTAAACATAATAGCACATCATCAAAATGACTGGATGTACACTAGCACGTACAAGTACATAGTATAGCATATGCACTAGTTTGATTGTTTTCAAGTAACACAAAAAATATCCTATGCATTATACTTAAATTGTATGTGACAAGCATAGTTTGTATGATTTTGTGACAAACTGAAAATGCTGAATTTGGAAACATGTTTCATTATTTTGAGCTCTGAAACTCTGGAAAATGGCAAAAATAACATTTCTTGTTTTTGCACAGGTGATAAATCCAATGGGATGGGATGCATTTGGATTACCAGCAGAGAATGCAGCAATTGAGCATGGATTCCATCCCGCAGAGTGGACCCAAAGGTTTTTGTTTTCCCAACTCCTTGTCAAATATAACAGTACAGAAGTTGTCATAGTAAGAGAAAAGCTATGTTGATATAGGGTAGCCAAAAAATAGAAGAAGTCTGGTAGTGCCTTTCTGATTAACAAAGTTCAGTAAATTTTAGTTAAAAGGATATGATTTCATGAGCTACAACTCACTTCATCAGGTGCGTAGAGTTGCTTAACTGAATGTAGAATTTTAATTGAGATGAAATGGGTGTGGGGCAGAGAGGAGAGACATGTTATACAAATTTGTTATAAATCTGTATGACAGAATAATAATTACAACAATTCAGCAATTTCTTGCTCAGTTATGTTATTAAAGTCTCTTACTTCCAAAACGGTCACTTTTGTGGTCTGCAATAGAGTTCTGTGGGGTTGCTCTGATATTACTTTGTTCTCATTTTGACCAAACTTTTGTACCAAGCTTGCCCTATGTAGAATCCAGAAGGACATTGCTGTCAAATTATGTTATAGAGGCATGCAAAGTTGCCTCTAATCTTTTGTGTATTTATTAAGGCCTGTGATGGTGCTATTGGTGTAGATTTGGTGACAAAGTAGACATCTGGGTTTGTTGCAGAATCTGGTTCCCGTCTTAGCATCATTGTTATATTCTTGTTGTTTGTGATAATTTGTTTCAGATTGGTCAATAGTCTGTATGTGGTATGGGCAGTTTCTGAGAAAGTGCAATGTAATTATCCATTATGGGCTGCACTTAATAATGAATTTGAGTGGTTTGAATTGTGAGCTATTGTAGGTGACAACCAGTAGTGCTTTGTTGTTCTGTGTTTGTAGTCTGCTTTTTAATAATAATAATAATAATAATAATAATAATAATAATAATAATAATAACAACAACAACAACAACAACAACAACAACAACAACAACAACTATTATTATTATTATGTTTATGTTTATGTTTATGTTTATGTTTATTTGTTGCCCTTTTTACATTTCATGCTATCAGAAAAGCTTAATAAAATCTGGGAATTGATCTGTTTCTATTGATTTATTTATTGGTCTTCTTGGACAGATAGTTTGATTTTATTGGGTGGGTAGTTAAACATCCAGAGACTGAAACTTCTATCTGCATAACCAACCTATTTTTCCTTCCTTTCCATCACCTCATTTCAATTTAAATCCTACATCAATATGCAGTGGAGTTCCACAAGGTTCTGTCTTAAGCCTAGTGCTCTTCAACATTTAAATAAAAAACCTATATGAAGAGATTGAATCAAATTTGCAGATGATACAAAGCTAGGGGGGGATTTCTGACACTTCAGAAGACAGACTCAGGATTCAGAAGGTTCTTGACAGACTTGAGCATTGGGTCCTATTCAACAAGATGTTCAGAGGCAAGAAGAATAAGGCCCTTCATTTAAGCAGGAAAAAACAGATTTCAGATACAAGATCCAGATACAGGATAGTCAGTGACTTAACAATAATGCCTATGAAAGGGATCTAAGTGTTCTGGTGGGCCACTTAAGTATGAGTCAGCAGTGGGCTGACTGAGTCTCACGGTGGGCTTAGATGTGGAATCAGTTGGCTGGAGCAATCAAATCCAACTGGATGGATTGCCGTATGAGCAGGCAGAGGAAGTGAGGCTGGCAGCAATAAACAGACACAGCTACTGTTGTTTTTTGAAGAAGGCACAGAACTATAGTATAGCTCTTTTCCAACACAAGAGCTCAAGGAGCTGCAAAGAAAGCAGAGTAAAGGCATTCTGCAAGACTGCTCATGCAGAAACTTTACCAAATGAAGAATAAAGGGAGATATGATAATAGTCTTCCAATACTTGAAGGGCTGCCACAGGAAAGAGAATGTCAATTTATTCTCCATAGTAGCTGAAGGCAGGCTCATCAGAGGGAGATCCAATCTGGAACTAATGAGGAACTATTAAGCAGTGGAACAGCGTGCCTCCAAGAATTGTTGGTGCTTCATCACTGGAGATTTTCAAAAAAAATATTGGACAACCATTTGTCTGAGATGAGAACTCCTACCTTGGACAAGGGGCTGTACTAGAAGATATCCAAGGTCCATTCCAACCCTATGATTCTGTGCATCAGTTTAGCTATTTCATGAATCTGATAAGATCAGATAAGATAAGATAACATAACCTTTATTGTCATTTTTATATTGTGGGCACAACGGCACACATCAAAAATGAAATTTAGTTGCCCGCTCTCAAAGTGAAACACATACATGACACACACCTAAACATACTATGAACAACATATATATAGACCCACATCCCTACATATACATAGCAAATAAATATTAAATACTGTCCATCTTGAATATATAACGCAAGGAGGAAGCTTAAGAGTTCACAAGGTTAATGCTGTATGGAATGAAACTATGGCTGAATCTGGATGTTCTGCTACGGATACCACGAAGCCTCCTCCCAGAAGGTAACAAGGAAAACAGGTCGTGAAGAGGATGTGTAGTGTCCCAGATAATCTTACGGACTCTGCTCAAGCAACGCTTCTGTGCTATGTCCTGGATGGGAGGGAGGGAACTGCCAATGATCTTTTCAGCCATTCTCACCACTCTCTGCACCACCTTCCTGTCTGAAGCAGTGATGCCTCCAAACCAGACTGTGATGCTGTATGACAGGATGCTCTCGATTGTCCCCCTGTAGAAAGTGGTCAGGACAGGGGAAGGAAGATGTGCTTTTCTCATGCAGTGCAGAAAATGCAGGCGCTGCTGTGCCCGCTTCACCAGTTTCTCACTATTGAGCAACCAAGTCAGCATACTCGTTAGCTGCACACCCAGGAATTTGATGCTGGTAACCATCTCCACAGGTGAATCATTAATGCACAGAGAAGTGTGGCTGTGCCTGTCTTTTCTGAAATCAACAATGATCTCTTTGGTTTTTCCAGTATTTAAAACTGGGCTGTTTTCCTTACACCAGTTCACCAACCCCTCAACCTCCTTGCAGTAATTTATGCACAGTAAAGCTTCCACCTTGTCATCCTGAATAAGGCCCACTACTGTTATATCATCTGCGAACTTCACAATATGGTTGGTGGCAAACCTAGCACAACAGTCATGGGTCAACAGGGTGAACAGCAGCGGACTTAAGACGCAGCCCTGAGGAGAACCTGTGCTCAAGAAAATGGTATTAGAGGCACATATTGGGGCCTGTTGGTAAGAAAATCAAGAATCCAGTTGCACAAAGGAGTGTTTAAGCCTAAAAGGCCCAGTTTGTCTACTAGATGCTGGGGAATGATTGTGTTAAACACCGAACTGAAGTCGACAAACAGCAAACACACATGAGTATTTCTTTCCTCTAAGTGCTTCAAGCTCAGATGGAGAACGGAAGAAATAGCATCCTCCGTTGAGCGATTTGGTCGGTAGGCAAATTGAAGCGGGTCAAATGCTGGCAGGAGGCTAGATACAATAGTGTCCTTTATCAGCTTCTCAAAGCATTTCATGATGGTGGATGTCAGTGCAACCGGACGGTAATCATTGAGGCCTGTAATTGATGAAGGGAGTTGTAGCTCATGAGAGCTCATACAGCAATGAAGTGAGAATTTGCAGCACTTAATCCTTCCTAATTTAACCCTCTTTCTTAACAATGTTAGGTTTGTGTATAAATTGGTTTGTCTCAAAAATCTGGGACTGTGCATAAATTTGTCTGATTTAGTGTGTGTTGCTATCTGTTGCCTCTTAAATTGAGTGGAGAAGGTCACAGTGTTGTCTAGCAAAGTAATAGTCTTTCAAAAATATTGTAGCAAAATAAATGATAGTTAAAACTATTGTGCAGATTGGAGAAACTTTCTGTTCTAACCATCATGGTTCATATTGGAGAACTGATAATTCACAGAGATTTTGTTTTGCTTTACAGTAATATTCAACATATGCGAGAGCAGCTTGATGTATTAAGCTTATCTTTCAGCTGGGATCGAGTAAGTTTTTTTAAAATAAATAAATATTTAAATAAATATTTTATTTTTAAAATGAAATTGATATATTTTAGAATGTAATTGCCCTATGAACTATCTAAAATGTGCAGATTCATGTTTTTAAAACTATGTGAAGCTACTCCTTTCTCTATGATTTCTTTTATATTAATTTTACTGTGTGACTATCTACACGTAGAAGCTGGCAGAATTGAATTTGATAAGAAGAAAAAAACAGAAAAGAGAAGGAGGTAGAAAAGACAGGAAACATGCAAAAATGATTCCATTTACTTGCATATAGGCTTAGATACAATATGGTTGGCTGGAGAAAATATTTCATAAGCACATAAATATTAAATATTATATATATATATCATAAGATTAACTGTGATAACATTCTCTCCTGAGGGATGAGATATATATAAATAAGGATATGAAAGAAAGAAAGTAATAAAATTACTGGGGAATTACTTTTGTACTCAATCCTGGTTTAATTTAGAAAGCTGCTTACTTTTGTTTGTGGCCAAAATAATGCTTTGATCTTTGCTCTTGGTATCAAGACTAGAGGTATACCAAATATTTGGGGAGGAGGAAATATTAAGAGCCTCAAAATATGTTGGAACAGGGTTCATCTACTTTAGAAAGTAGTTTGACCTTAAACAATCCCACTTTGATCATGAAACAAAAGTTGAAATAATCTAGGACAGGATCAAAGCACTTCTAGCAAGTGGGGGGAGGGAATGTCTTTGATTACAAAACATTTTTTGCAGTTTTAATTAAAATGTATGCAGAATCTTGATAGAATCTTTAGTAATATAATTCCTATCTTATCCTTCCCTAGAGTCACGTTATAGAGGAGATGAGTAGCATAAAAATATAATAAATAAATATCTACAGGTTGTTAAACAGTGTTCCCATATACTATCCTGCAAAATGAATGAGCTTAATTCTTTGCTTAATTTGACTATTGAGACTTCTCCTAGTCTAAAAAAAAATCTCATTTGTTTTAATGGAGAAAATGCTAAATTCCTTTCATAAAGTACACATGAGTTCTGCATCAGATTATTTTCTTCTTCTAATTTATACTATGTTGATTTGATAGAATTTTTTTTATGTTTACAGGAAATAATCACTTGCTCTCCTAAGTATTACAAGTGGACACAGTATCTTTTTATTAAGCTTTATGAAGCTGGTTTAGTTTATCAGAATGAAGTAAGTTTTAATATTGCTTTCAAACTGATATTGTAGATTACCTTTCGAAACTTGAGTAATTATTGCTTGTGAGACAGGTATGTAGCTCAAAAAATAAAAACTTCATTCGGTAAATCCATAAAGGAAAGGAGAAAGATGATTTGCTTTGTATTTAAACATTTCTTCCACTACATTTCAGTGTTTTTGTCTTCATTATGATAAGTGATACAAAGAAATAAAACATTACAATTAATAACACATCAGCAAAAATAACACAACCATAACATTAAAGAATCACAGGAGCTAGATTTTTTTTAAAAAAATACTTGCATCAGAACAAATAAATTTGTGTGCCAGGCAAACTTCTTTGAAGATAATGTTCTAAAATGGGACATCATAGTCAAGAAGGTTTTTTTGTCCATCTGAGGAGGTCTCACTTCAGAAAGAAAATGCTGCAGCCGGAGAAGGTTTTTCAAAAATGTAAGCTAGATTCACATATTGCACTCAAACAATGTTTGTTTTAACGATGGTTTATTGGATAAGATATAGTGGCCCAATTCAGAAAAATAAAAATATGTCTTAGATCAGGGGTAGGCAACCTTGGCTCTTTTATGACTCGTGGACTTCAACTCCCAGAATTCCTGAGCCAGCCATGCTGAGGGGAAAGGAAGAGGTTTCCAAGCTGAGCCATGCTGGCTCAGGAATTCTGGGAGTTGAAGTCCACGAGTCATAAAAGAGCCAAGGTTGCCTACCCCTGTCTTAGATATAACCATGGTATAATCACAACTGGATTCACTGGCTTAGCATTTTATTTTGCAGGTATGTTCTGATGCAAATGATCTTTCAGGCATTTTGGTTCCAATCTCAATAGAACGTTTGATTAAACATTAACTCCTTGCATTGGCTTGGAAATGATTAGAGAATAAGCAAAATGTGATTTTAGCATAGAAGAATAAAAGATAGCTTGAGTATAAGAGATAACTGATTCTGGAAAAAAGAGCTTTGGAAAATTGGTATGTGCTTAGGGGTTCAGGAAGTACAAATATTTGTGCCAATCTCCTACTTGAAAAATTGCCCAAATTATGGGCTTGCTCATGCGAATATTTCTTCTCTCTGATTTTGGGCATCACTTAGGCAATGGTGAATTGGGACCCAGTGGATCAGACTGTCCTTGCTAATGAACAAGTTGATGAAAATGGCTGTTCATGGCGTTCAGGAGCAAAGGTGGAAAAAAAATACCTTAAACAGTGGTTCATTAAGACAACTGCTTATGCAAAGGTATGAGTATAAATGGTTTTGGAGAGGGGAGTTAGTCCCCAAAAATTCTAAACCATAAGCAAACCTGACGGTCTTTGTATCAGTAAAAATCAGTATCAGTACATCTGTATAGAATTATTGTATATTTTTTCTCCTCTCCTGTGGTGCCTTTATAACTGCTTACAAAAATGGATAGAGTTGCATTAATGTAATGTTCTTAGGGTAGTTTGCTTCTCTAATAATGTCTTTTGTTGCGAACAAATGTGTTAAAATGATAGGTCATGCTAACCTAATAAAATTTGTCCTTTTATGACAGTTTCTTTATATTCAGTAATAAACGAACACATTTCTGTGTGACAAAGATAAATTGAATGTCTTAAATCCTGATTTATCTACACTAAGAGAATATGCCTTTGCCCAATTTTTGGGATTCAGCCTTCCTTGCATACCAGTATTTAAATGAAGTAACACCCCACACAGACAAACACATACACACACACAGATCATATTATTTGCTGAAGATCTACTGTATAGAGGAAAAATAGCTGGATATGATATTGGAACTATTTTTGAGAACTAGGGAATATTTGGTATTCTTTTTCCTTTATGGCAAATTGGAAGGCTTCCTTAACTTCAACCTGAGATTTATTTTTTTGAAAACTAATCTGTGTGCTTTAAACATTTGTAATGAAAGAATGTGTCCCTTGTCATTAATATTTGACAGACCCATGTATCTTCAATGCTTTCTACAATGGATTCAGTAATGTAAGACAAGCTTAATCCACAAAACAGCCATGGGCTAAATGTGTGCCTCCCCCCCCCCAAACTTCTGCAGAGTAATGAGCATAATATTATGAGATTCAAATATAGATGAAAGTCTAGATGAAGTTCAGGCATGTGCTTGCTAGTGGTGATGAAACCTTTATGTCTTGTTCATCTCTAAATGGAGATACCAATTATTGGACCCAACCACCAAGGTAAGCCCTGTAATTTGGTTTATTATTTTTTAACAATTTAAAACAGCTTCTAAAACTATTTTCAGGTATGGTATGGTATGGTGTATGGTATGTAATGTAGTGTAATGTAATGTAATGTATAGTATAGTAATAGTATATAATATATAATATAATATAATATAATTAATATAATATAATATAATATAATATAATATAATTAATATAATATAATATAATATAATATAATATAATATAATTAATATAATTAATATAATATAATATAATATAATTAATATAATATAATAATATAATATAATATAATATAATATAATATAATATAATATAATATAATATAATATAATATAATATAATATAATAACTGTCTAGTTTCTCTGTATTTTGTTTTCATCTATTAAACATATTCCTTGCCTGATATTGAAAATACAGTTGAAGTGTATGTTCTGAAAAATGCCGGGAAATCCATTTCTCTTTTTTCTTAATAGAAATCTAAACACCTTCTATTTTTCATGACTTATCAGCTCACTATATACTGTACTGTACAATTCACACATTCCAAGAGACTTTAGCTAAATGCAGACTCCATGTTTGACAATAATCTCATTTTTCTCCATTACTTCCCCCCTTTAAAAATATTATTCAACATTTTATCTAATGAAAAGTTTTTGTTATTTTGTGATCTTAACTGCCTATTAAATACATTTGTTCTGAAATGATCTTATAGGTACAAACCCATCTTCCCCCTCCCTCTTCTGTCAGAGACCTTTCCTTTGAATTGGTATTCAGAGCTTCCATTTGGTGAATCAGGTGGGAGGTTATATTACAAATGATAAGGAAAAATGCTCACTTATCAGGTGGCTTATTTTTTTTGTAAAAAAAATCATATTATTTTGATAAACTTTTCAATACTTATGGCTTATTAGTAGTTTTCCATAAGTTGGAAGAATTATTTTTAATTCTTATTTTTAATGAGTCACATGTTGTTTTTGATGTTCAATAGAGGATAATTTCACTATATAAATTGTTTTTGAAGGGGGAAATGAATTAGACTGAGAAAAAATGAAATGTTCTGGATAATAATCATTTCTCTTTGCAACATCTCAGATCAGTTTTCAATCTAGGTCATCACTTTGCTTGAAACATCCAGCTTATAATTCCCTTGTCTCACTGTCTCTTAGCAACTGGTACTGTTGACTGCCACTTTCCAACCATGTCAAGATTTCTTCCTGTAGCACTAGAATTATGCCTTATAATAGATAGTTTGGAAAAGAGTAAACGAAGTTCTTCCTTCTCCTGTCATTTTTTACATTCAAAAATATATATGGATTAGTGTTTAATGGCTGTTTTATTTTCATTATCTATTTTAATATCATAATGCCTGACAGAAATGAAAAACTGGTTAAAATTGTCCCCCTGTTTCGATACATGAAGGTATATAGGCTTGTTTAGTATGCTTACTTTATGAAATTAGTGTTGTTTTCTTTTATGTTTATTTACAATTGTTATTTTCAAATATACCAGTGAAATTTTTCATCCTTCATATCCCACATTGGATACCCTATACTCTAGTTCCAGTCTCAAAGTAATTATTTTAAATTTTTCTTTAATTTGTAAAATAGGACCACCTTATTTTATGTGGCTAAGTTCAAGCTTGGTGTTTTGGATTTTTTACTTGCATCTTCTTAACCATCTAAACCAAATTACCTTCCTTTATTGTGAGATAAATTGTAAATTTACTATCTACCTGGAAGCTGAATTCAGTCTGTTTTCTTTAATCTAAAATTTAAGCTCCTTTTAAAAAAGGATCATGTAGCTCCCTCAGAAGTCTTTTGGTTTTATTTTTCCTGCTCATATAATTTTCATGTAATTTTCATGTAATTAAGTGCAGATGTAACAAACCAATCCAACAAATGATGGTCAATTGGCCCAGGTACAAGTCATGTACCCATACAGTACATGTCTGCCTTGCTTCTCATTTTCCTTCTTTTATTGCTCACTGTATTCATTAAGACTCTTTCTCTTAAAGCCTCAGTTTCTTGTAACATCCAAATCAGAAAACTGGTTTAATGATTGCCACCCATCAAATCTTTATTAGGTAATAGACCATCATAAGGAAGGTGGGATACAGTCATTATTTACCTATCAGGGTAGATATCGTGATTATGCTTCCAGACTTTCTCAGTATTAGTTGGAATTCTTTAATTCACATTGTCTGTGAATTTTAAAATCAAATTAAGCTATTGAAAAGTTTAGCCAAAGAAAGATATGATAATGGAGGAAGGATAAAGCAGGGAGGAGGACACAGTGAACACATAGTTTGTATAAGTCAATAAACTCTGATTGGGCAGAAATTTTGCTAAATATGAACTAGTTTTGTTTCGTGGACTTTACATTATCTCATTTTCCCCCTAAATAGTTGAAATATTCTTTACTGTAAAGGAGAAGTCAGGTGAAATTTGACCAAATCCTTGAAGTAGAGATATGTCCTTTTTAACTAAGGATTTATTTTAAGTAGCTGCCTGTTTTAGCTATTTGAGATTCAGAGCAAGGATTATAAAGACAAGCTTGTTTGCAAGGATTCAGTTGTGCCTGTTATTGATTGCCTCTTTTGTTTCCTCTATTTAGCTGCTTTTAGCATGACTGTCAACTCCACTAAGAAGCAGATTTTGTCCCTAGGAGTCACATTTAGTTCCATTGATGGTTCTTCATCTACCTGCCCTCATTTTTCTAAAGATATCCATAATTCCCAATGGTGCATATTTTGGCATATACAGATATAGCAACAACCAGATATGCCAGGTCTATAATACTAACTGTATTAAAGCGTGGTCTCACAAGTATGAATAGTCCCAACTTATGACTATAATGGAGCCTGCCCATTACAGTTGAAAATGGTGATGACTTCACTTAATGAAGCCCACCCCTGCTCTCATGAAGCATTAAAGAAATATGCGGGTGGGGGCTTCCGGTTTGTCACGTGGCCGCCATGGACGGCTGGGAGACTTGCTCTCTCTCCCCCGTTCAATTTTGCATCGCTGGGGGGCCCTGAAAAGGGCCAAAAGTCACCCCGAAGAGGCGAGCAGCAAGGAAAGGCTTTTGCGGGAGAGCAGCAACTCTCCCGTTAGAGCTGGCAATCCCTCCAAACCGGCGGACGAAAGGACCGGCCATAGAAATATGGCTCGTCCCTAGGCTGCTAACAGCCGAAGTCACACTTACCATCTGGCAACTCTAAAGCAATGTGGAAAAGACTGGGTGAGATCTGCTTCTCTTACATCCTAATTACTTAATTACCTGCATAAGCTGCTAAAGTACTTTCCCCCTGTGGTGAGGGAAGGGGGATTTTAGCCCTCCCTCCAGAAACAGCGGCAATCAACCACTCGGGAGTTTAAAACGTTGGAAAAATACTGGGATCCTAATTGGAATTCTATTTCCTAAAATTGATGGATTATAAGATTTGTAACTTTCTACTCTATATTTTTTTCTCTCTGATTTTTACTCTAATTACTATTGAAGATTTGGGGGTTTTTTCCTTTAAAATAGAGGGGAAGGGGAAACTGAAAAGATCCAACTAACTCTGAGATGACATCTGGTGGCTAAATCTGAGACCGTAACCTGCTATTCTTTAAGAGAGACTTGTTGACAGCTTTGAAAATAGATAAGATATAAAGCAACCTTGAAGCACCAGCTGCAAGAAACCCAGCTCAGCTCCTCACTTGGTGGACTTTCTGACTGTAAGTTTTTTTTAGTTTAATATATTACAATGGAAGAAGAACAGGAATGGATTTCTCCTACAGAGGAAGAACAGGAACAAATTCTTTGTATGTTAAAAACGATTATCCACACTCTCCGTATAAGTCTGGACATGCAAACTCAAACTATGACTTCAATCAAAGAATCATCTATATAGAATTCTATAGAGAAAGTGAAACAACCAAATGCTATGACAGAAGACTTAGATACTCAACAAATACAGACAATGGAAAACACAAAAAAGAAACTGATAATAGAGAACAAGGAAAGGACTTTTCTTATAAACCAGAAGGAATTTGAAGATAAAAAAGAAAAACAGATGAAAGAGAAGATAAATACTTCGGGACAACTGCATCGAACTGGAAAAACAAAGAGACAACCTGCTAAATCAGCTAGTCCTCTTAAGAAAATATCAACTGGACGCTCTTATCAACATCAAACAATAGCCACAACAATACAAGGAGATCTTTTTGATGATTTAAAAGCAAAGATACAAAAGATGATTTGGCAAAGAAAAAAAGCTAGAATAAGACTGAAAAGGATTGGGGTTCCGATCTACACATGAGATCTAAAATAGAATATAACCAAAAGGATAGAATATGTATTCTGAACATAAGATATTGTAACGATTTCAGATAAAAGAAAATTTTGGTTATATAAAATCTAGAAGTATAAATATTGAAATAATATTATATTGTTTTATTAGTTTGTTAAGATAGATCAGTGATGGCGAACCTTTTAGAGACTGAGTGCCCAAACTGCAACCCAAAACCCACTTATGCATCGTCGAGTGCCGGGTGGGTGTGGCCCATTGGCTGGGTGTGGCCCATTGGGTGGGCATGGCCCATTGGGTGGGCGTGGCTGTGGTGGTAACGGCAGACTGGGTGGAACTAAAAAAGTTCAATCAATTCCAACTTTGTAAGATCTTTTTTTTCCCCGCGAGAAGTTGAAATTGACTGAATGAACCTTTTTTTTTTTTGCACACGGCAGCAGAGGCCTAAAGCGAAAAGGTTTTATAAAACCCAGCTGAAGGCCTAGGACTGGGGCGACGGTGCACGTGCCCACAGAGAGGGCTCTGAGTGCCGCCTCTGGCACCCGTGCCATAGGTTCGTCACCACTGAGATAGATGGTAGAATTTATATATAAGGTGTGTATTTTAAATATTAGATTGTATGAGGAATTGTGATAAAGGAATTGTGCTTAATTTAAAAATTTGGAAAAAAAATATTAAACGTTAAATTAAAATATTAAGGGAAAATTAATTATCAGGTCACTGATTGGCTAAAAGTTTTAATGTTTAAAAATAACTAAGATATGAATTGAAGATATGGTTATGAGTTGAGACAAAGGTTAAGTAAAACTTAGAAGTATAAATACTAATAATTAAATTTGTATATTGGTTTGTGGTACAAATGCTGAAGGGTTTTTTTTGTTTGGTTTTTGTTTTCTTTTTTTTTTGGAAAGGAAGGAAGGAAATAGAAAGAAGAAGAAGAAATTATTATTATTATTAGCTCCAAATACGAGATAAGAGACTTAGAAATTGGGGTCATTTAAAATTTGGAAATGATAAAGATTAAGCGTTAAATTTAAATATCAATGGGAAATTAAAGTTAAGAAAAACTTACTAGGTTATTGTCTAAAAGATGGAATGTCAAATCAATTAAGATATGTATAGACTGAAGATTATTGATGAATACTAGAAAGGTATTTTCTGTTTGATTGATAGAATAAGAACTGTGTTGGTCCGAATATGAGACAATAGATATTATGGGGGAAAGAGAGGGAATTAATTGTTGTAATACTTTGAGATTTGTATTGATGATATTCAAATGTAAT
Source organism: Azemiops feae (assembly GCA_023970755.1). Lineage (NCBI taxonomy): Eukaryota > Metazoa > Chordata > Lepidosauria > Squamata > Viperidae > Azemiops > Azemiops feae. Next base: position 81,314 of record JALGBA010002372.1, read on the forward strand.
GAAACTAATGTGCTCAGCCGCCACGCTACTTTTCAAATATGTAAATGTAATATTGGAAAATTAATAAAAAACTTGGGGGGGGAGAAATATGCGGGTGGTTAAGCAGAGTATTGGACTGCTTCAGTGGTGGGAGGCCTAGCATAGGACAAGTCCACCTGCTCTGGGCCTCCTAAGGCCTGCCCCATTCCCTGAGGCATCCCCCCATTGCCTTGACCTGCTCCCAACCCGGTCACTAAGCCATGCAAGGTATCCTAAAACCGGACAGCAAAATTACTGACACAGGGTGAAAGCGGGCAAAGACCTATAAACTATATCGGCCTGCTGTGGGCTAATAGCTGCTGCTTTAGGCTCCCTTATGTGGCTGTGTTGGGAACATGTGAAAACCTGATGGAATGGGTAGGGGGAAAAATCCATTAAATATTGAATTTTGAAGTATTAGTAAATACAGTCGTTATTGATATAATTTACCTCTGTCCATTTCCAATTTTGTATGAGTTGTGTCCAATTGTATATGCCTACTGCTTTTTTCCACCAATTATTTCCTCTTGGATCTATTTATAATGTTAATGAAAAAGCACCATAGAATATAGCATTATATTTATAGATTGATTTAATTTAAGAAGAGGCACAATGGCTCAAGAGTTAAAGACGGTGAAATTGTCAGCTGGAAAGCTGACAGCCAGGGTTTGAGATCCGAGCACCACGCAACTGAATGAGTTCCTATTACTTGTCCCAGCTGCTGCCAACCTAGCAGTTCAAAAACATGCAAATGCAAGTAGATAAATAGTGGGAAGGTGACAGCATTCCATGCACCTTGGTATAGTCATCCTGGAAGTGTCTTCAGACAACGCTGGCTCCTTTGGCTAAGAAATGGAGATAAGTACCACTCTTCAGAATCAGACACAACTGGACAGGGGAAACCTTTACCGATACCTTTATATAAATTTAAAATAATATATTTTATATTATTCTACATATATTTCTGAAAAATGAATGTTGTCCTATTTGAGTTTTGCATCATGGCTACCAGTCATAAAATATTTAGCAGAACAATATTTAGAAAGGTACAGGTACATCTGCATGTTGCAAACTAATTGTTTGTGTCCCATTAGTCTATTGAAATAGCATTTTAAAATATTGTGGGTGCGTTAAATAAATGTCATTTTCAGCCTCACAATTGTCAGCTTAAATGTTCTGATTTTAAGACTCATCATTTTCATGTAGATTTCTGGTATTTATTAACGTTCTTTCTGTCTTTACTCAGATGATTTTGATTGCTGTAGCATCCGTTGTTCTTGCTTTTGAATCCGAATAATAACTTCTTGTTTTCTTTGTTTTCTTTATATTATATGAGTGTTTCTGGATAAGTTCTTAATATATGCTGAACTTAACCTTTGAATATATTCTTAGTTATTCTTTTGATAAATTTCTTTATAACAGAAGCCTGGCTTCTGTTTTTTACTGGAATTCTATTTAATAATTTTGTGTGGGTTTAGTAGGCTTATGTAAACTAAAATATACATACCATGTTTTCCCGAAAATAAAACCCACCCCCAAAATAAGCCCTAGCCTGATTTTTTGGGGTAGGCCTAACATAAGCACTACCCCAAAAATAAGATGGGGGATGGGCGTGGCCAGCAAAAGAGGCGGCGAGCACATGGGGGCCGACTGTGTCCAGCAGTAGCTGCAGCCCACCGGCCCCTTGGCGCAGTTCAGGTAAGTCTGAGCGTGGAGGCAGAGATGGGAAAGCAGGTGATCCAGATGTGCTGCGCGGCCGCCTGGCTCATAGGAGGCTCACAGGAGGCTTGCATGGCAGTGCAGGTAGAGGCACGGGGGAGGCAGGCGATCCTGGCGCAGCCGCAGGCAAGTCAAAAGACAGTGGAAATGGAGTGTTTGGTGCACCGGGATTGCCTGCCTTCCTCCTGTGACTCTGCCTGCACCTGCTGCCGATGCCACTGTGCAAGCCTCCCACGAGCCAGGTGGCCGCGCAGCACGTCCAGATTGCCTGCCTCCCCCCGTGTTTTTGCCTCTGCCTGGCTACAACACACTCTTTTCGCCCAAAAGGAGACTGGAAGCTTCATCTGCTTGCAAATGGGCCCCAGTCTCCATCATTTCTCCATCCGGGTGAAAAGTGTGTCTGCCCTGGGAAGCACTCTAAGCCATTGCGGCTGCGGGCAAGCAGATGGAGGGAACGGGCGGACAGCCACAAAATAAGACATCCCCCCCAAAATAAGACCTAGTGGGTTTTTTGGTCCAAAAAAAAGTATAAGATCCGGTCTTATTTTCGGGGAAACACAGGTATATACACAAAATATCGGATTGAATCTCTTAAAAGCGCCCAATCTGCAATTAAGAAAGCTGATGTCTCAGTTGCCAACTTGGTTCTATTATTATTAATTGATATGTTGCTATTGAATTTCCTGAGTTGTTTTAGACTGGTAGAGTGTGCCATTTGGATTGTTTTGGATCACAATTCCTGCAGCTTTCTTACAACTGTATATCTATAGCACAACTCAGCATTGTATTTTCTTATATTAATATTTCTGTTCTGCACTTGTCTGACATGAGGGTTCAGCTATTCCATCTTTAGCTTGACAATAGATAAAATTAAGATTCCAAGAGGGAAACATAAAGCAAATACTGCACATTATTCTAATGCTTATAATAATCCTACTATATGTAATTTTGAGCTTGATTTTCAAGGTCCTGGAAGCTGCTTATTACTAAGAAAGCTAAAATTCTCTGAATTTTATTACAAATGTATTGAAAGGAGAAAAGGGATTAGGTTATAATAGTCTTGAAAAGAAGATATGTTGATTTTAAGATCCTATTTATCATTAGGATGGGGATTCCTTGATCTTCTTGCTAACCATCCATTAATAAAGTAGAGAGATGACCATCATCCTCCTGATAAAGGGGGAATGTGCAGATAGCTTTTTTCCAAGCTCTGGGAACTCTTTTACACTATTGAAATTAATGCTAAACCTAAGTAGTCTTTTATATACCATAGAAGCTATTAAAATTCAAGAAGGAATACTATCTCTGTACTATCTTTAGAACCAATTGCAGATGCCAACTGGCTGTGTATTTTTCATTGCGTACTCTTTTAAATATGTAGAGGCCATACACAATTTGTTCTGTGCATGTTTAATGTCAAAGATTTAAAATGTCTTCTTACCGTTATTGCAGGCCCTGCTTGATGGCTTGTCAGAGCTCCCCAAATGGTATGGAATAAAGGAAATGCAAGCTAATTGGCTTGGAGATTGCACTGGATGCTATTTTGAGTTTATGCTGAAAGTAAGTTGTTCCTTGGAAATCACTGAGAAGTATATATTGCAAATGGTTGAAAGCTATTAGAAGTTATCTGTGAAATATGAGTAGTCCTTTGAAACTGATTTGTATGAAGAGTAATTAAAGTGCCCACTGGTGTGCTTTCTGACAGCAGAAAGTAAATGAATTCTGATGATGGAGAAGGCTACAGTTGCATTTAAGAGCAAAGGGAAACTTTTAATATGTAGCCCATATTAGATATGGCTCTTAAAATATAAAAGTGTGTATGGCCATCTTAATAAAAACATATTAATAAGAAAATGCATAGGTAAAAGCCTTTTTAGACAAGGAAAAAATTATGTGAAAGCCCCAGAAAAAAGCTCTCAAGATATGCGAGTAATTTCATTCATTGAAATGAATGATCAAGACACTCTTGTTTTCTCTGTTGAATTTCTAAGAGGTGAACACAAGTCAAGTTTCACAAAGTAATTAACTACAGTCCATTTATGATTTTAGCTAATGATTATAAACTATAATTGGCCAGCTTGATTAGATCCAGAAATTCGATCAAACCATCGTCAAAATAAACAAAGTAGAGTTTAGCACTATATTCAAATCAAACCAGGGTATGATATTTTCAGATGCAAAATATGGTCCTCAGAACACAATTGGTATGTCTTCAATGTTTCAGATATACCTGCAAAGAAATGATGTTTTGAATAAACTGTGATAATCCTACCTCCTTGTTTGATAGATTAATAATAAATCAACAGGAGAAACAGTAGCAGCATATGCCTCAGCACCTGAAGCTATATATGGTTCATCCCATTTGTATATCTTATCTAACCATCGATTGTTACACGGAAATAGCCATCTGAAAGAAATCTTCCAGAGGGAGTTTGTTCAAGGAAAAGGTGATTTTTTTTCCTCCCTATTTACTGTCCATTTTAATATTGCATGATTTGATCAATCAGAATTGGTCAGTTCACACATACCATATTTCATCATGAGAAGGCACACCTGCAAAAAAAATAGATACAGATATATAATCTGAATTATGATGGTTATCAATCAAGATGATCACTATAACTACTGTATATAGCTAATTTCCCCCTGAAATGTTTGCTTCTGCTCCTGTTAATTAGAATATAACATTTTATTGTATTAGTCAAGAGTAAAAGAGAGAAATGGTCCCTTTTAAAAGAACAAACACTGGTAAGCAAAACAGCTAAAACATAAACAAATACTCATACATAAACAAAGGAACAATCTTTTAAAAGTTTAAAGAACAAAAATCTCTTAGAATAATAATAAAAATTTAAGAAGATCTCTGCCTATTAATTTCCATTGTGATGTTATTCATAAAGCCTTGGAGAATAATAATTCAGGGGGGGGGAATTAACTGAAGAGGAAAAAAGTGGCAAACAGCTTTGGTATTCTTTAAAATCTAATCAAGTTGAAAAATGTTGATCTCACTTCAAACAAATAACATTTGATCTTCAAAGATGGCTTTATGCATAGTTAATAGCAAAACATAACATTAAACGTTTTTTTTTTTTAACTTTATGCGTACACAAATGTATGCATAAAAAGAAAGACAACCCCAAACCAGTAAAAATACAAAGAAAGAAGATGGGAAAACCTACCTTATATTTTATACTCATCAACAGTCCCTGGTTTACTAATTAATATATTACTATAATATTAACAGGGAGGTGCAGTGTCTCAGAAGTTAAGAAGTTGGAAAGCCAACAGCCCAGGTTTGAAACCTGACCACCTTGTGATGGGATAAGCTCCCGTCCTCACCCCAGGTCCTGCCAACCTAGCAGTTCAAAAGCAGCTGTTAGCCAGGGTTTGAGACCCAAGCAACACGCAACTGGGTAAGTTCCCATTACTTGCCCCAGCTCCTTCCAATCTAGCAATTCGAAAGCATGCAAATGCAAGTAGATAAATAGATACCACTTCAGTGGGAAGGTAACAGCATTCCGTGCACCTTGGCATATAGTCCATATGACCGCGGAAATGTCTTCAGACAGCCCTGGCTCAATGTCCTTGAAACAGAGATGAGCACCACTCCCTATAGTCGTTGCTGACTATAAAGGGACTCCTTTACCTTTTTTAATAATATGAACAGTACAAATTTTATTTAAAATGTTACAAAATCTTTTTCATAAAATACATATTACAGCATCCTTTGATTAGTAGATAATACTTTTCAAAACAGATCACACATGCCTGACAATCATTCCTTAGCATCTGGTTTTCTAATTTCTAAATGTAATTCTTTATCCCTTCCCCCCATTCCTAATAAACAAATTCCAAAGCTTTTGCATAAAATTCAACATTACATTAACATCTTTAATATTTAACACAAATGTTTACAGTATATATCTTAATAAGGTGTCTCAAAAAATACCAAAAGATCATATCATAACAATTTTCTTATATATTCAAGCATAGAAAATTGGTATCTATTCTTTCAGATTCATTTTTTGGGAAATCTTATACACTCCAAATACATTTTTTGATGAATCAACCATAATCTCAGATTTATAGATACCATTTAAATATTTTTAAGAACATGAATCTATTCATGGTACTTTATCAGAGATTCCAATTCTTTATCCCAGAAATGTCCACTTTAAAAATATTGTTGACGTTTTGATAGAGATATGTTAAAGGTTTTAATTCTCTCATGGATTCTTTCAAGTAAGAGATTAACTCAAATTCCTGTGCGGTGGTCAGAGTGTGTGATCCATATTAGTCTTTAGAACACTGTTGAGAATTAGGAAACCAAATTCAATCTGAAGTTGGGAAAAATAGAAGAACAGACATTCTTAGTAATAACTGAACATTTGTAAAATAATGTTTCTTTTTTAACTTATTTTTTATTTAAATATTTTAACGATAAAGTATAGCAATTAGAATATATGACAAGTACAACCAAAAATATAATATTGCTAATATAATAAAAATATACAAAATAGTAATTAATTGAGTGATATTTGAAGAGATATACCCATAAAATATTAGTGTTATCACAGTCCTCTAACATATTATATAGTATATTCCAGTACAATACTACTTATATAGTATATTTAAATTCTTTATTATTTAAATGTCTTAGAGTAAAAACTGTTGTCTATTAAGTGGGTAGTCTATTAATATTAATTACAGTTTCATAGATAATGTCATGATTATTTAATCTTTTCTTCAAAATTAAATATAACATTAGGAATCAGTGAGAAAATAAAGGAAGAGCATACATCAAAACATTTGTTATAAAAGTTTTGATCTTAAGTTAAATGACTTAACATTAAAACCTCCATCATATTATTTCTTGTAAAAACATGGGTATGTGTGTTAGATACAGGTTGATAAACTGATGAACAGATACTACACTTGATCTTAGCCAAAAAGCCAAGAACAAAACATTTTTTTTAGCAAATTTGAAATACTAAGAAAAATAAAGCAAAAATGAGAATTAAAAACTGAAAAGAAAAAATGTTAAGTTTCCAACTTGCCGTCTTTTATGTATCTTCTAGTTTGCTATATTTACATGAGTTTAGGCCCCCTGAAAACCAATCTGTAGATTTGTCTGGAGTTTCTCGGTCATCTAGGTCAGGGCTTTTCAACCGGAGGTACGCGTACTGCCTGTGATACTTTGCCACGTGGCAGGTGGTACATGACCGTCCCAGAGAAGTGTAGCAGGGGAGGGGAATGAGCTGAAGCAACCCAAGCCTGAGGGAGAGGCAGCTACAGCTGCAGGACTGTCTGGGCTGGGCAGAAGCCCAGGAGCCGGCAGGGCTCCAGCTGATTGGTGCTTCCAGAAGCAGCTCGGAGCTGGAGGTGAACTGAAGAAAAGGGGGGGGAGAGGAGAGACTATAAAAGGAGGTGTTTTGGGTGGGGAAGGGGGAAAAAAAGACAACAGAGAAAGAGAAGGGGAGCTCAGCAGGCAGAGAGGAAAAAGAGACAGGGAAGAAGTAGCAGCTGTTGCTGGAAGAAAAATTCCCCTGGTTCGTTTTCTCCAGCCAGGAGAATGCAGTCAACGCTGATGAAATAAAAAGCCAGCAGACGAGCATGTCGGAAAGGAGGTGGGTTTATTTAGTTCTGGATCAGCTGGCAGCTTGATTGGATTACCATAAGGATTTTTGTACAGTTTTTACAGCGTTTTGTAATTCAGAGGCTACTATGTGTGCTTTGGTTATTGGAATAGTTTAGTCTGTATTTTAGTCTAGCAATGAGTCCAAAGTGTTGACTTCCGTAGGTTTAATCCCTTTAAACAAATGTAATTAGTTTTACCCCCTTATCTTGAGTCTGTCTATGGCTTTTAGAAAGTTTTCTTTGAAGGTAAACAGGCTTAATTTAAGGCTAAAGCTTTTCGAAATTGCCCGAGCTTTTCAGTTTTGGATTGCAACATTGTGACACGTGACACACCGCAGCTTAAAGGGAAAAAAACCGGAGTTTATGTGTTTCTTTATTTTGTGAGCCTTTCTTGCTTTGCACTTGATTCCTGTGTCTTTAAGGGTACAGGGAAGGGATTGGGGGGGGGGGCATTCTTACTACACTGTGGAAAGAGCTCAGAAGGGAGAGAGGAAGAAGGGCCGACCAGCTAGCTTAGGGGTCTACAAACTTTGCAACTTTAAGACCTGTGGACTTCAACTCCAGAATTCCTCAACCAGCCATGATGGCTGAGGAATTCTGGGAGTTTAAGTCCACAAGTCTTAAAAGTGCCATGTTTGAAGACCCCTGAGCTTGCTGGTAGTGGTGCATATTAATAAACATGGATAAATTCATCATACATTTGTCAGTGCAAAGGGAAAGTGATTCAGCAAAGGAACAGCCACCGAAGAAATTAAAACGTACTTTTTTCCTTTTTTTCTACAGTTTGTAATATTTTATTAGATTATAGAATAAAATACAAAAATACAAAAGCAAATAGTAGGACACAGTGGGGAGGTGAGGGGGAGAAGGGAAAAAGAACATACTTTCTCTGTTGCACTAGAAGGAAGCATTAAAATTGAACCTCAACTTTTTACTTTTTCATAATATTATTTCTATAACAACAAATGAATCTAATCAGTAAAACCCAAAATCCCCCCCCCTTTTTTTTTTAGTCATCAAGTTTTTGACACCTTGCTAAGCACTGGTGGTACTCAAATATTGTCATGCCCTAAAAGTGGTACAATCTGTGAAAAGGTTGAAAAGCCCTGATCTAGGATCATAGTTGTCTCAAAGGTGCTTTTTCAAAAGACAACTGGACTGTTTTTTCCTGATGAATGACTGATGAAGCTTCTTGGATGAGAAATGAAACATTTTATTCTTTCTCAAGGAAAAACCTTTGAGAAAGTCTGTAAATTATTAAATTTGCCATGCTGCATGATGTGTTTTACATATATGGAATGGTTCTTCTTAAATTTAGTTAAATTTCTATTATTACTGTTAGTTTGCCATTGCTACTTGTTTTCCAAGTTTCCAAGAATTCCAATATCCTATCAGATATTGTCAGAAATGTTTCCTTTTTCCATTAGTGAGCATAATTTATTCTTGCTCCTGTAAACATATATCTCATTAAATTATTATATTTCTTAATATTTTTCTGAAATTATTCCTAATAAAAAAGTTGTTTCATTTTAATTTTAACATTTTCTGCATTGTGCACTGGATGTATTTCTGGTATTTTTGTATTTTTTTACATGTCCACCACATCTGGTAAGAAGTTTCTTCTACTTCCTGACATCTGCAAAACCTATATCTATTATTGTATGATTTATCTATCTTAGATATTATTGATGGAGTAATATACCATGTGAAATAATGCTTCAATACCTGCAAACTACATTTTACAGACTCTCTTACCTCAGTGACTGCTATGAATTTACTCACCAATCAGGAAATTCCTGTAATCATCTCAGCAAAATCAGAGTTTGAAGGCTGCCTTGATTTTAAAATAGGTTAGTAAAATAGACCATCACTGTTATTTTTATTTCAGTTTAATTTACATTAAAACTATCTATCTTTGACTACAAGAGCACCACTTGAAAGAGAAGTAAAGATCTACTTGACATAATTATCATTATAGTTAGCACATTTAGATTTTGAAGACATCAGGAGATCATTAGTTTTAGTCCTGCCTTTAGGTATATTTGCCACTTTGAGTTATTTATGAAAGTAATAATTCTTGGAATGTACAGTATAGATAAAAACAAGACAAATAATTTCATATAATATTGATATATATTGATTTGATTCTTGTAAAGTTATGTTTATACATAACTTTTGTGCATACACAAAAATCTTAGTTTAAAGAAGGTGAAGGCACTTTGAATTCAAAGACTGAAGGCTTAAAGAAATAGAGAATCATGATTTCAGGAGAATAGAAGTAGTCACCAGAGCATATAATTATCATTAGATAAACTCTTAATAGGAAAGCTACTTTTGTATACTCACACAAAAATGGAAATCATGTTGAAAATTTGTTTTAAGATAAAATTTTCTTTCCAGGAATCCCTTGCATTAGTCCAGATGATGCTGAAGTTGCTAAAAAATTGGGCCTTGTTTTTGCTGAAGTAATTGAAACACTTCCAGATGGCTCAGAGAAACTGATAAACTCTGGAGAGGTTGGTATTTTAGTGTGAGTTTCTGCTTTATCTCCCCATTCTTCCATGCTGCCTGCAAATAATTTGAGCATAGTATTCCTTTCCATATTGTACTGTACTGTAATATATCAGGCGCTTTTTAAAACTTGCAGAATACAATAATAAATGAAACTAATTTAAAGGCAATCTGTATAGGCTATGTTAAATTATTCAGATTAAATAGCTTCCAAATTATGCAATGTCTTTATGCTTCATTTAGCATAGAAATAAGCCATGGAGAGAAAAACCAGGAATTATCTGAACAAGCCACAATTACCTGCAGCAATGGCTCTAAGTTGTTTAATGTTCATGACATGCTGCTGCCTTGAATAGGCACTGGTTTTTAGATGGATTCAGGATAGATCCACAATTGTGCTAGTAAAGTAGATTTTATTTTGACCAGAATATGAAAAGCTCAACTCCCTTCAGCTGCCAGATCCTGCAAATGTCCTGTAACACAGTTGGCCGGTCTGTCAGCGATGGAGTATTAAGCAGCATACTTTTTAAAAAAAAAAATACAGGCATTTATTTTTCATTGCCATGATAAAAAACTTAACAGGTGTGTTATCTCAAAGCAAATGTTGCCAGAGCTACAGTATGAGATAAGATGTACCAAATTTAGTAAAGAAAAGCATGTTTGCTATTCAGAACTTCAGGAAATTTCTGTGTTTACTACTAAGGTACATATTAAAATTGGAAGCCGCCAGTTCTTCGGTTTTTTACTTCCCTTGGAGATAGAAAAATCTTCCCTCTGTCCCTTAATTAATTAAAATAAATTCCATCTGTTATTGTGTACAAAATTAATTCAGTTGTGCTCACACTATCATGAATAAGTGAATACACACTTATTCATGATAGTATGTACTTTAGTTTTAATTAGATTAGCTACTTGAAGTAGTTTGTTACAAAAATGTGATTGTTGAGTAAAGCAGCACATCTTTTGGTTTTTTTTGTAAAACAGTTTACAGGTATGACTAGAGAAAAGGCATTAAATGCGATCATTCAGCAAACCAAAAATAAAAACATAGGAGGATTCCTAACAAGTAATAAACTAAAAGATTGGCTGATCTCACGTCAGCGTTACTGGGGCACCCCTATTCCAATTATTCATTGTCAGAATTGTGGCACCGTTCCTGTACCTTATGAGGACTTACCTGTGCAATTGCCCAGCATTATTTCCTTTAAGGAAAAAGAGATCTCACCTTTACTTTCCATTTCACACTGGGTTAATTGCCCATGTCCAAGGTGAGTATGTTTTCTGTATATTTAATATTTTAATGTTTACATTCAAGTTGGTCCTTCATATTATGCACAACCTTTTAGGTTTTATGTTGTTTTCATAGTGCTGAATATTTAATGGTTTTTTAAAAATATTCTGCCCTGAATTAGAATTAAAAAATCTCATATTATTAAATAGTTCAGCTCAGTTAAAAATAAACTAATGTTTACACATTACATCTTTGAACCATAGTTTGTCTAGGAGGAAATTGTTAACTACTGTATTGTTTTTGCATTTGGGGAGGTTAAGCAGCTGCTAAAAAAAAATAAAGAAGAAATCTATTTTTAGAGTTTAAGTAAGATCCATTACTACCTTCTTTTTTATTATTTTAACATTAGAAATTAAGGAACTGCATTCATTTATTTGCAACAAGATACTGCAGACACAATTTTCTTTTACATTGTCTAAAAAAATATATTTGCTGTATTTACTCTTCAAACATAGGAACTTAACAGCTATTGCTTTGTGTTCCAAAAGACTCTCTGCATTAGAATTTTTTTTATATAATATTTTATTAATTTTCCAATTTTACATTTGAGTATTTAAAAAGCAACGTAACAAAATCTTTAGTGCAAATCTCAGGTTACAACAACGGATATTTCTTCTCTTTTTCCCTTAACATTTACTATCTTGTATTCAGGCTAGTACATTTCTAATTACATCAACTCAATAAAAACATCATTATTACATTTATCAATAATTTTTAGCTTATATATATCTTAATTACATTCAATCTTCATAAACAATCCATATCCTGTTATTAATTTTTATATAATTTTTAACTTCTCATCAATATTCCAATTTAACCTTTAATATCCATAATTTGCAAACCTTGGGTAACCAAGATTTCCCTTATCTCACTTCATAACAAACTATAATGTCCAAAATACACCTTTTATCTATTTAACTATAACCTTGTTCTATTTCCTAAAAGTTATCTATTTCCCACCATATTAAATCATCTACTTAATAATACAATATCCCCTTTAATAAATCAAAACCATTATATAAGTTGCCTGGGTTAATCAGTAAGTAAAACATGTTCATGATAATTAATTTTCTTTTCCCTTTTAGATCTAATTTTTCAATATTAGACAAATCAAATCCTTATTTTCAACTAGTTTCCAGCTATTTTAAATCTAATAACAAAAATTCCCCTTATCTCAACATCTCCCTTTAACCCTCTAATTGAGAATATGAAATCCCCTCTAGTGGATCAAAACCCCAATTTTTTCAACCTTATTCTAGCTTTCTTCCTTTGCCAACTAGGCTTCCATATCAGCGCTTTTAAATCATCAAATAAATCTCCCTCCATTCTTATATATGTTAGTTGAATTAAAGGAGACCATTTGATTGCCAGTTTTCTGGAAGGACTAGCCCATTTGTATTCATTTAGTTGTCGCCCTGTTATTCCAGTCCCCCATGTTTGCTCTGGTTTATTTGTCTTCAATTTAATATGTTCTTCTTCTTTCTTGAATTTCTTCTGGATTGTATAGAAGGTCATTTCCATTTTCAATGTTGTTACTTTCTTGTCAGGGTCCATCAGCTGTAATTGTTGGTCAATTGAGTCTTCTGTCTTAATATTTAGTTGTTCCACTTCTGTTATCTTCTGCATTGTTAGTTCTTTGGTTGTAGTCAAAGTTTGGCTTTGTACAACTAAAGTGGCATCTTGGTCTATTATTTTAGGTCTCATTTTCTCATAAGCTAAAAGAATAGTTTGATGTATTTTTTTCAACATGCCAAGAATTTTTTCCCGGTCTTCATCCATCTTTCACGTGTTTGTAGATAGTCTTTCTAGCAAAAGTTGTTTGTTAAGCAATAGTCAGTAAAAGTTTTCATTCACAGTTCAAGAAAACCAATTTTACTGCCCAGCTGTTCTCTTGCAATTGAATCTCTCACAGGTGGTGCCAAGGTCAGAAAGCTTATCTATGTTCTGGGCTCTAAGCCAAGTCTCTTTTTAGGAAATAACAAATTGCCATACCAAGCTTCACCACAAGATGTCACTGATACCATTTAAGATTTTCTTCTTTTTTTAAAGAAAAGTCCCGATTTTTTCTAATTCTTTATCCAGTTTTATTTCTTTTCTTTTCTTTTCTTTTTTGTAGATAAAAACAAAAGTCTCCAGTAAAAATAGGAAGGTTTTTGGTCCCCAAATCTCAGAAACACATGAATCCAATTAAATTGAAATTGTTCTTTTAAAGCTTTGATTCCCCTGGGTAGTCAGACGCCGCTGTTCTTAGAGGATGGGATAGAAATTCCCTTCCCTCTCTCCTCACAGGGGGAAGATACTTCAAAAAGCTTTTACAGGAAGAAGGTACTTAGGGTAAAGAGAAGATAAGATCTCACCCACTTTCATCCGCGTTGCTTTCAGAGTGCTTGGTAGTAAATTTGAATTCAGCCGTCAGCAGCTTAGTGACGAGTCATATTGCTATGGGCGGTCTTTTCCCCGTCGGTTTGAAGAGCTGCCCCGGATCAAACGGAAGGGCTGCTGCCCTTCTGTGATCAAACAAGGGTCCTCTCCTTGCTCATCACCCCTACAGGGCGACTTTCGACCCTTTCCAGGGTCCCCCAGCGGGAGAAAACTGGACGTTGGAGACGAGGCTCGCCTCCATGTGTCCAGCCGGACTGCAATCACAAACCAGAAGTCTGCATTAGAAAATTTTAATGCATGAGTTGCCTTATATTTTTGCAATCAGTCTGAGATTTACTGCTGCTCTGTATAAGGGGCATTTGAATTAGAAAGGGATTTTATACAGGCCACATTTAAAATTCTTGTTTGTTTGGTCTATAAGAATATAATTCAGATTCAGAACATTACATATTCATTGAGGAAATTAAATCTGTACTCTTTAAGGGCATGAGGTTGGTGAGTGGAAAAGACCCAGATTCCTTGGGAGACTATTTCTTCACCATGTGCATTATGGAACACTGCTCTCAGCAAAGCTGACATGATGAATTTGTTATTATTAGGCTGCCTTGCCAGAGCTGTAAGTGATCTGAAACCATTCATACTTCAAAACACAGAGGCAGTAAACCTGTCACTTTCTCTCAATAGTTCAAAAAGGTTCTGAATAGATTCCTTCTGGTAATGAGGCATACCTCTGTATTGTAACTCCTCACAGCTCATGCTTTACTCTTGCTATTGCAAGGAGCATTCAAGATAAAAAGTGAAGTTCAGACACTGGCAATCCTGAGAAATTCTTATTTCTTTAGGGTCATTAGCAGTCTTCCTCTAAAAACATAGCTAATGTAAAAATGTTACTGGGCAATCTAGACCATAGTAATTCTCTGTTACAGAAGAGGATTAATAAGTGCTTAACTTGAAAAACACCCTTGCCTCTTATCTAAAATCGTACATTCTTTTTTATAATTTTCTTTGTTACATTAATTGCCATATATAAAAGTGGTATAGTTAATCCAGTCAATAAGCAGAGTAAAAACATTAAAAAAAATTCTTTTAATAGTGATGTGCTGTTTTTTTAACCTGCATGAGCCATGTTATGTCCAACTATTGATTTAGCCATAAGTTCTAAGATTTAGGTGTTGGCATTCTCCTTCTTCCTATTAATAGAATTTTCTCCACAGAGTATGCTGTGATTCAGCATTCAGTGAAGTTCAGCATTAGGGAATTATGTGTTCAGCCCTTGTGAAATCTGGAATATGAAGGTGTGCATGTGGGAAAGAGAAAGAGAGAATTATTTGTTCAAGACCAGGAATAAGCTTCCTGATACATCTAATTGTTGTGGCTGCAACAAACATAATTTTCTTGCTGCTGGCCATGCTAATTGAAAATCATGGAATAATTCAGTGTTGCCTATCCTTTGCAATAAAAAAGATGGCTCCATATTAATTTAGCTGTACTTAGTTCCCGTTAAAAACCCAATGGCAGCTGATGCTTCTTTAATACTAAGACAATAGTGACAAGATGATTAATGGAGAGATTGTTTAAGATTATCAAGACAAAATTAATTGATTATTAATGCTCTACATGGCAGTGATCTCAACAGGCAGAGAGAGCAAGAGGTAGAATAAATCCTAAGCCCAGTACAAAGGATTTTTTTAAATGGGAAGTCTATCCTGTCTGGACTATTATAATGTGCTCTGCCTTGGGCTGCTCTTGAAGAGTATCCAAAAGTTTCAGTTGAGTTAGAATTCAGCAGCCTGAACACTTTTGCTTAAACTTAGACTTGTGCATGTGTCACCTCTTTTCGGGAGCTGCATTTGCTGCCAATCTGCTTCCAGGTGCTGGTTACCATCTTTAAAACTTTACATGACTTGGAGCCAGGCTATTTGAAGGACCCTCTCTCACCCTTTATATCCACCCAGCCCATCAGGACGGGAAGGCAGGGTATGTTGCAGGTGGCATCTGTTAGGGTTGCACATTTGGTGGGACCACAAGAAAGGACCTGCTTGGTGGTGATGCCTTCTCTGTGGAATATCATTCCCCCAGAAGTACGAATGGCTTCCACCCTTGCTGCATTTCCAAAAGGCCCTGAAGACATGGTTTTGTCAATGGGCTTAAGGACCACAAACAGGAGATGCAGCTGATTAAGTGGTTGATCTGATTATGATACTGCTGCCATGTGGGTGCAAGAATGTGGGATCTTATGGTTTTTATGTTATAGATTTTTGATGTTGTAAGCGCCCAAAATCACCTGTAGGGTGGTTGGGCAGCTATATAAATTTGTTTAATAAACAAAATAAAATAAAATAAATGGTAATATGGGAATCCATTCTTTTCTTTTTTTTTTTACAATAACAAGTTTTATTAAAAAAATTTGTTTTACAGCCAAGTGCTTAAGACACATCGTGGAGATAGGGCACTCCATAGAACAAAACAAAAGATACAGTCATACATATACAATTTAAACTACTTCTTTAAAGGTTCCCTCTCTATTTTATCTATCAAAAAAGAAAAAAGGAAAAAGAAAAAAACACACAATAACAAAAAACAAAAACTGTCAATCATATTTTCACCCGTTTTCAGGCTTAACTAACTTTCAATTAACCTATTTCAATTTAATCTTACATAAACATATAGTATATAATTCGAGCATTCCTACAATATAAATTTTTTAAATTCTATCTCTTATTATTCTATTCCACATACATATTTTGTAAATGAACATAACTTTATGTATTTTAAAACCATTACTTTTTAGCCTAATATAATAAAACAATAATTATTTCTATCATAAACATATAACTTATTATATTTTAATATTTCTCAGCTATATTCTATTTCATATATTCTATCAAGTATTTTTGTAAATCCATCCAAATCCCTAAAAGTTCCTCAATTATTTCAATTTAGTCCACTTAATACATTGCTAATTAACATTCAATTCTTATAAGTAAAAATATCATTGCCATTCCAAACCATAATTAAATCCATAATTTAGATCTAATGTTGACTCAGACCAAAATAACCTTAAAAGTCTCAAAAGTATTAGCTCAATCAAAGTCTCTAAGAACCCTTTTTACCCATCAGATAAAATTTTAACTCTCATTTTTAAATCTAATTCTAGCTTTCTTTTTGTGCCAGGCAGGTTTCCACAGTAGGGCCTCTAGTTCCTCCCATCTTAGTGTTTGGCTATAAGCATTTTCCCACCATTGAGTCCAATCATAGTCTTCTCCTCTTTTGTCCAGTGTTGTCTGCATTATCATATTATCAGCGTTTTTAGTGCCTCGTATTTGGAAGTCCATTCCTGTTGCTTTTACAATTGTAAATGTTTTAGTTGAATTCTGCCTTTGCTCATCAGAAATCTCCATCATTTGCATGTGGGGTGTATCCTCTTCCTCATCAGTAAGTTGTGGATATATTTCATCCATCTCGTTAAGTTGTAGATCTGATTGTGTATCATAGTCAGTCAAGATTTGAGCTTCAGTTTTTAATTCTGAAACCTCCTTTTTCCTAAGCGTTCTAATATGTTCTTTAAATTCCACTCTCATTTCCAAAAAAATTTCTTATAAGTCCATAATTAATCTGTGAATAGGATTCCATCCTCTCTTTTTTCAGTATTGTAAAATATAGAGTCCAAACCGAAATAGGGAAAAGCAAATAGTCAAGTCCAGCACAGAAATAAAAAAACAGCAAGAGTCCTAATCAGTAACAGTCAATTATTATATTATAATCCTAGAATGGAAAAGAAAAATCCATTTTTTGGAAGTATATTCAATATTGTGAAGTCAAATGTGGAACAAGTAGAAAATTGAGCAAGTTCCAAAGGAAATATACCAGTCTGGGCATCACGCCAAGATCAGGGAGTGAGAGTTCAGCTGGAGATAGTTACTTTGTATCAAGGTTTCTGGGCTTCACACCAAGTTCCAGGCTAGCTTGTAGCCAAAACAATCCACATGAGTCCACCCAGAGAGCAGAAAGTTTTTTTTTTTTGAAGTAGGCAATACTGTTCAGGAGGGGGGGGAGGGAAAAAAGCACTCCACCCCCCTCCCTAAAGGTTTTCACCTAAACTAAAGATAGACAAGCCAAAAAAAGGAGTCACAGTAAGAATTTTTTTCAGGATACCCGAATTAAGAGCTCGTATGTACAAAAAAAAAGAAAAAATAATTATTTTTCCAAAGCCCGTTTTCCCCAGTATCGGAACGCTGCCTTCTCAAACTAGGGAAATAGTTCTTAAAGCTGTTAACAGGGAAGTAGATAGTTTAACAAGAGGGAAGGAAAGTTCTCACCCAGATCTTCCACGGTGGTTCTTTTTGCTTAGATGTTGCTGTGACTTTCGGCTGGAGCAGCTAAGTGATCGGCCATGTTACTGGCCGATCTTTTCCCCGTTGGCCCAAAGGTGATTTCTCGGACCGCAGAGGGAGCTGCCGCTCCCTCCGCGATCGACGAGTGCCCTCCTCCACGGTGGTCGCCCCTCCAGGGTGACTTTCGACCCTGTCCAGGGTCTACTGGCGGGGGGAAACCGGACGGCAAAGAGAGCAAGTTCTTTGCACGTCCGCTGGCGCTGCCACCGGATCCGGAAGTCGGGAATCCATTCTTTTCTTAATCACAACAGGAATATTATTGAATACTTTTGAGTTTCTGGTTTCCTCAGTAAGGACCTAAAGATTTTACATCTCATTAGATCGCCATTTGCTTATATTAGTACAATAGATGGTGAAGAGAGAACGGTAGTCCACAGTTTGGATCATATGTATTTTCTCCCATCTTAAAAAATAGGCCCCCTTCCCCCCTCCTACTCCCTTTTATCTTAATAGATCCTTAGAAATATCAATTATAATTTATTATCAGATGTAACAAGCCTGCAAGGAGAGAAACTGACACAATGGATACGTTTGTTGATTCAGCTTGGTATTATTTAAGGTACACTGATCCTCATAATACTGAAAGGTAAGTACTTTGGATATTTTTCATTTTACACTTATATATAGTTCTATAGGCTGGTTAGTCTTTTTATAGCCCAGGTGGAAGGTTCTCCTCTAGCTAATATTTCTATTACTTGTCTTCAACTTATGCCAAGCATAGTTAAAAAAAAAGATTCTCTTGTGAGTTATTATTGGCTTCACTGCAGATACAGAATATAAAAAGATTAGCCTTTGATTGCTTTAAATGTCATACGGTACTCTCTTACCTATTGTGGACCTCTTCCCTCTTGGAAGGATGTGTATTCTCAAAACTTTTCAGATTTTCGACAGCTACTTTAGGATAAAAAGTGTTTTGGATACAACTTATTTAAATTCAGAAGAGATAATATTACAAATATATTTAACTTATTTAAAATAGAGTTGAATGAGATTTGCAAGCAAGTTATCATCTGCCAGGTTTCACAGAGATAGATAGATAGATAGACAGACAGACAGACAGACAGACAGACAGACAGACAGACAGACAGACAGCAATATTATGCTGGAGAAGATATTCAAGGTAATGGATTTCAAAAACATGTTATCATCTGAGTTTTTTAGATCAGTTCTGATAGAAGTGTTCTTTAGTAAGAAATCTTTAGTGGAGTGATAAAAAATATCAAAGCAAATGAAAAACAGTTTAAAGCTTTTTTTTTTTATGGGTATCATTTAAAGATTGCAGCATATAATGTGTGTGAAATGAACAGGAAGCACAGGCAGAAGGATTAGGAACCTCCAGCATTTTCCAAGCCAGCCTCCCATACCACAATCTGCTACATCTCAAAGAATCCATCAGTGGTTAATGAAGAAAGAGAATCATAGAACAATCCTCTAACTTGTTATTTCAGGAGATTTCCCTTGAAACACCATTACTGAAGAACCCTAGTAAAACTTTAGTAAAATTATTAGAAACTAGAGCTATTCATCCTAAAACTAGAGCCTCATCTTTTTCCATATTCTATTTTCCTTATACAGTAAGATTAAAGAGAAACACATGGCATTGTGTAGCTGTGTTGCCTGAATGTGTTGTATCAAATTTCAGATGGCTAAAGATGCTTTAGGAGAGTTCAAATTTTTACCTTTTTTGTAAGAGCAGTATTGATTTGAATATCTCCCAAATCTATCCTTATCTCCCCAGTTTCCTCTGACATAACTTGGATTCAGTACTTGTTCTTAATCCATGAGACCATTTATTTCTATAGTGGAGACTACTTTTTCTATAATTGAAATGATTTTGCGTTAATATTTTGTTAATCCTGATTTATAGTTTGTGTTGGTGTGCGTGTGTGTCTAATTCTGAACAAATTTTTGCCTTGCAACAAATTAGTACTTTTAAAGTCATATTCCTATGTATTAAATGACTTACTTCTATAAATATTCTTATCCTGAAAGAGCTGCTTGATCACCTGCCAAAAGCACAGACCTGGATAACTCCTACAGAACTGTTTGACATCCTTTACCATTGTTCAAGGCCACATACACAATGTGACTTAAAAAGGAAGTACTATCTTTTGAGTTGTGGCCACTGAATGTTCAGAATAGATTTTGTTGTGATATAATATATTCTTGTTGCCCCCTAATGGCAGTCTCAAATTAACAACACCCTTTAAATCAGGATAATAATGTTTTAGTGACTATTATGACTTGAGGTGATTCTAACATTCTTTAATAATTTTTATTTCTTAAATCTTTTTTTCCTATTAGGCCTTTTGATAAAGATTTGGCTGATTACTGGATGCCTGTAGATTTGTACATTGGAGGAAAGGAGCACGCAGTCTTGCATTTGTATTTTGCCAGGTTTTTCAGTCATTTTTGTCATAATCAGAATATGACTAAACACAAGTAAGTGGCACGGCTAGGGCAAAGTCAGTCTTATAGTATCTGTGGCTTTAATCCTTATTCAGATGCAACTCTCAAAGAAGGCTAGATATGCATGTAAAAGTATGTTCATGTGTACATGTGCCTACAAACATGCTTGAGTACACAATACATACATGTGTGCACACCTAATAAATTATTGCCCACTTTCCCACAGATGAATGCAAGTCCAGTAATTGTCAGTTGGATTCAACAATATACTTAATAGTTTTACTGTATTCAACAGAGAATCAAAAGATGTTTTTTTTCTCCTCCAAAATAATTGTCCAACATCTATTATTATTATTAATATTTAATATTAATATTATTAATATTAAAAAAGATTCATATATATGTATAAGGCTCTGGTGGTACAGTCAAGGGAACTAACTATGAAATATGAGCTTAATACATTGGATTTAATGTATACACGATCTATTGAACACTAGACCCATGAGGATATATACAGTGGTGACAAAGGCAAACTAAGAAAATCTGATGAGGAAGAGAGGGATATGCATTCCTGATTCCTAGAACGTAGTAATGAAGAAAAGTATATAGTCTAATCTGGTCACAATATGATGCATTTGTTAATGTTAGACTAGGCTGGGAAGATGCCACTCAGACATGAAGCTTTTGAGCTATTCAGTGTCTGATCTCAATCTACCTCCCATCAAATGCACAATATAAATTCTCTCTCTCTCTCTCTCTCTCTTTGTGTGTGTGTGTATGAGAGAGAGACAGACAGAGAGAATAAAATTGACTTGTATGGAAATAAGGAGAAGGGCATGAAATCGGAGGTTAAGAAGTGAAGCAGAGATTACCCATTGTGCCAAAATGCTTTCTCCTTCACTGCATTTACACAATTTGTTTATTAATGGATTTCCTCCTCATTCTTCAGCATGAAGAGCTCTAAGGATAGCTAATGTACAATCTTATTTTAAAAAAGTCTTAAACCATGTAGATGTAGAAGGTATCATCTGTAAAGCTTCTGATTAACTATCTGAACTAGGAATAACATGGAATATTTCCATTCCTCTTTAACAATAAGAATCTGTACCTTCATTTATACATTTATATATGTATATGTAGAATGTATCATCTGTACGTTCATTTTTCTTTTGTTTTCTTTGTTTTCTTCTTTAAATTCCATGTCAAGTAATTTCATTTCTTACTCAGGAGAACAAGTAAAAAAGGACCCACTGAGTTACTATGCTATATCAGAGCTAGTAAAGGATAGACAGTGATACAAAATTAACTATTTAAAAAAATAATAGGAGTCCAGAATTGTGCTAAAGTATATAACATAACTAAAATTGAAAGCAAACTTCTCCATTAAATTAATTGCCAAGCAATTAGCTTGTGGTTTTTCCTATCACCAGGAGAGGGACCTCTAATTGTAATATCATCAATAAATAACTGCTAACAAATGGAACAATGAAGTAGACTAGGAAGCAGAGTTTCTAATAATTCAGTATCGCCTGTTTCCAGATTTTCATACATTTAAAAGCACTCTATTTAAGCTGTTTGTTCATTAGTTCCTCTTCTTCATCTTTACAAACAAGAATTTGCATTTACTTCCATAGATGGTAAAATAATTTGACCTTTTTCAAGTAACAATTTCTGCAGGCAAACACAAACTGAAAACTTAGCTTGAATCAACAAGGGAACATATGTGAATCTGCACTATATAATAAAAAAATAAAACATTCCCTAAAAGATTAACTCTGAGCTGGAAGCTTATCTTACTTATTTATTTGCATCCACTCTTATTATTCTTACAAATAACTCAAGGCAACAAATGTATCCAAGACACCCTTCCTCCACCTATTTTCCCCACAATCACAACCCTGTGAGGTAGGTTGGACTAAGGGAGACTGACTGGCCCAAAGTCACCCAGCTGGCTTTCTTGGCTAATGTCCTTGAGCTCACTGTTTCTTGTTTTCTAACTTAGTGCCTTAACCGCTAGACCAAACTGGCTATCTAAGCTTACATATGTAACCTTACCTTAAGTTGACTTTTCCATGTATAGTAAAATTTGGAAGTTTTAGATAGATTGATTTTTAATGGCAAAATATCTGTGTATAAAAAAGAAGTCCTGTCCCTTTGCTATTTATCAATTTTATCAATTATGACTATTTACTTTGGAAAATTGTACTGTATTATTTTGTGTATTATTTTATATTATGTTCTTTTACTAAAATCATCCAGCTGCATATGTTTATCTACCTAAGAATGTAACTGCCTTCGATATCTTGCAGAATGGCTTGCACTCTAGCATTCAACTGCTAACTTATCTGTTTCTTGAACTGGACAGCAAGAAGTGGAGTAGAATCTGAGTTAAGGGTATCTGACTAAAAGAGTTCTTGGGGACAGCATTGACATCCAAATCTGAATTTGGTATCTGCCCAGCTTTCATGACTGGTCTTGAATCCTTCGTGCTGTTCAGAATTGGGATTATCCAACAGGGAACACTTACTGTCTATAAAGATTGGGCAGACCACTTCCTGTATAATAAGATGGATAAGAAATATGGAAATTGTAGAACAAAAGACCTGCAGGGCACCAAATTAGGAAAGGCTAGATAGTGTACATCCTTATAGTTCCCTCATTGAATAGCTCCTAATTTTATTATACTTTTGCATTCATGTTTCTAATCATTAGTCAATGAGCTATATTACCTTTCTCTGATTCCCCAGTTTAAAATCCTTCAAATATATTGATGTACAGTTGACTTTGGAAAGCCCCAAATCTCCGCTCATTATATGCTTGTTGTGATATTCCACTATCAAAATTATGTAAATAGAATATTCTTGAAACGTATCTTGACCATTTCAACATTTTTCTGTTCTTAGAGAACCTTTTCATAAGCTCTTAGTTCAAGGACTAATCAAGAATCAAACATTCAAGCTACCAAAAACGGGCCAGTATTTGAAAAGAGAAGAAATTGATTTTTCTGGTAAGTGAGGTTTAGCAATGTGCATAGTGTTTTGCACGGTGCCTGGGCCTGAATTGAAACATTCATGTTTGGTATTTGAGACTTTTTTGCTTTGGGCAGAAGGCAGCCAAAAGCATTGCTGGCAGAGGGTCTGGTGTGATATGCCATGCTGGGGTGTTGGTAGTAGCTGAGAGAGAGTAGATCCTGAGAAGAAAGTGTATTTTGGCCTTTGGCAGAAATTAACAGGGAGAGATGGGAAGATGAAAATGTCAGTGGATATTCTGTGCTGGGATTTCTATGGGGAGGCTGAAAGTGAAGAGGCAATGTGTACTAGCCTTGCCCTACTTGTCTGTCTGGATTTTGTTTTGTCTGAAATCTGAAACTAGCAAAGTAGTCTGCTGAACCATAGCTGATCTGAAATGGTTCAGCAGGATCTCTGGGATATAATGGTTTGCTCCAGGTTTGACACAAACAGTTTCTCCATTTCATGACGTCTCTAGTGATGTTACTACAGGTATGATATCATTCTACATATAGTGAGTATAAAAAAATCTATACACCCCTATTAAAATGCCAGATTTTTGAGATCTAAAAAAAAATATCTGATCAAGATAAATCACCAGAATTTTTCAACCTTTAATATATAAACTGTATAATTCAATTAAAAAAACAAATTGAAATCTTTCAGGGGGAAAATAAAAATAAAAAACCTATAATAATGAGGTTGCATTAGTGTGCATATCTTTCTATAAGTAGGGATGTAACTTTTCAGAATTAACCAATTACATTCGACTTGATGTTAAATAGTAATCAGTACACACTTCCTAATTAAATTATTCTGATCAAGCCCATGTAAAGTTCAGCTATTCTAATAGGATTTTTCTGACAATTATTCAGTTGCCTCTTGCAGCAAAAACTATGATCTACAAAGAGTATACAAAGTATCAAAGGGATCTCATTCCTGGAAGGTATCAGTCAGGAGAAGAAAATCTTTCAAGGCATTGGATATACCATTGAACACAGTGAAAACAGTCGTTAATATGTGGAGAAAATGTGGTAGAACAGTGACATTTCTAACAAATGAATGTCCCTCCAAAACTGATGAAAAAAACAAGAAGAAAACTGGTTCTAGAGGCTGTCAAGAGGCCTATAGCAACTTTAAAAGAGAGTCTGGAATTTTTGGCAAGTATGGTTATGTACTGCATGTGACAACAATCTCTCTTATTCTTCATATGTCTGGGCTGTGAGATATGGTGGCAAGACAGAAGCTTTTTCTTACAAAAAAAACATCCAAACCCAACCACATTTTGCAAAAACTCATGTCTGACAAAAGCATGTGGGAAAATGTATTATGATGTGATGAGACCAAGGTTGAACTTTTTGGCCATAATTCCAAAAAGTGTGTTTGGCACAAAAACAGCGCTTCACAACACCAAAAGTACACCATATCCACAATGAAGCATGATGGCGGCAACATTATGCTTTGTGGCTGCTTTTCTTCAACTGGAACTGGGGCTTCAGTGAAGGTGGAAGGAATTACGGACAGTTCCAAATATCAATTATTTTGGCACAAAATCTTCAGGCCTCTAGTATGCTGGAGATGAAGAGGAATTTCACCTTTCAACATGTCAACCAGCCAAAGCATACCCCTAAATCAATACAAGAATTCACCAGAAATGGTTTCCGGTTTGCGATCGCAGCACCAGCGGACGCGCGGAGAGAGCGCTCCGCTGTCCCGTTTTCCTTTGTCGAAAGACCCTGAAAAGGGTCGAAAGTCGGGCGACCGCCATGAGGAGGACCCTCGATAGATCGTGGAAGGGCAGCAGCCCTTCCGTTTGATCCGAGGCAGCTCCTTTGGACCGACAAAGAAAAGATCGGCCATCAACATGGCCGATCACTAAGCCGTACCAGCCAAAAGCACTACCAAGCACAACGAAAGCACCGCGGAGGAATTGGGTGAGACCTTACCTTACCTTTCCTGCATCCCAATTACTTTCCTGTAAAAGCCTTTTGAAAATTTCTTTCCCCCTTTTAACTGGGCAGTGTCTGCCTACTCTGGGAATACAAAGCTTTGAAAAAAAAGAAAAGAAAAGAACAACTAATCTAAACACCTAAATAACTGGACTTGCACCTTTTGGATATTTGGGCCCCCCAAAAGTTCCTGTTTCTATGGGGATCTATTACCTTATCTATCTGTTAAGTTGAAAAAAAAATTTTTTTTAAACAGGATAAAAGCCTCACTTGAGTTT
The DNA here is from genome assembly GCA_023970755.1 of Azemiops feae. Taxonomy (NCBI): domain Eukaryota; kingdom Metazoa; phylum Chordata; class Lepidosauria; order Squamata; family Viperidae; genus Azemiops; species Azemiops feae. The sequence continues at coordinate 106,910 of JALGBA010002372.1, forward strand.
GGAAAAAGATTTTACATGTTATCGGGGACATCTTGTGGCGAAACCTGGTATAGCAAGTGTTTCTTTTTGTGAGACCTGTGAGACTAAAATTTGTCCTTGGCACTATCAAAAAAGATAAGAATTTGGAACAGCTGGGTGGTGAAAACAACTCTTTATAGCGGAGGTGGACGTTTACTGACTTTTATCAAAAATAGCCTCCACTAAAGGACTATTTGTAAACACCACAGAGATGGAGGAATACTACCCACAACTTAACTACAAACTTATACTTGAAAAAATTCTTGAGGCTACTGAGCTAATGAACTCCAGACTGAAAGATAAAGGTGCCACCCTAAATTTACAAAATGCAGCCCAGATTTCAACTGATGAACTTACAATCCAAAAAGCAACAGAAGAGAAAGAAATTAACATCAAAGTGGATTTTAAAGAATACTAGGTACAATCTACTGAAAACTTTAATACTCAAACCTTGATCTCAACTAAAAAATCTGCAACTCAAAAAGCAACAGAAACTGAAGAAAGCAACATTAAGATGGAAGGTGCTGAAGATCAATATGCACAACACATCGAGAACTTAGACAACCTATACAACCAAACAACAATTACAACATTGAACATGACTTTTTACTTAAGCCAGATGAAACCGGAAGAAGAAGACCAGAATGAACTGATGACAAATATACCAAGCTAAACATGGAGATTTGAACTACCAGGTCAACAACACAATGATTACAATGGGGCCAGCTCCTTTGAAAAATTGATCACTGGATGGTCTCCCCTGATTCAAATATCATTGTAGGAATGAAGGGAGATCTATCTGATGATTTAAAGGCACTAGTATGGAAGCCTGCTTGGCACAAAAAGAAAACTAAAGTTAGACTTAAAAAATGGGTTGTGTTTTTTTGTGTGTGCGACTTATAATGGGAGAGCTTAAAATCTCACTTAAAGAGATTTTAAAAGATATTAACTGATTTAATATTTAGGACTTAGGCTTATAAGGGAAATAAAAAATAGCCATTAGAATAATAGTTCTGAATTATAATTTAGAAGTTGGATTGAGACAATAAAGGATATTTTATTAGTAAGTGATGAGGTACTAGGATGAGAAATAGAATATATTTGTGAAATAAAGTAAGAATCTATTCGAGTAAACAATATGTGTATCTTAGATATGACAATTATTTTGTAATGAAATAAGGGAACTTTGGACTACCTGAAATCTAAATACTATGAATATTAAGCTAATTGGAATACTGTAATAGAAATTAGGTAAAATTGAAATACAGGACATGGACACGTAGAAGTTAAAATATACTGATAAATGTTTTAATTGATTGAGTCATAATTAGCAATGTATTAATTTGAATGTGATAAAATAACTAAGGGAAACAGAGAGGAAATTTTTGATGATGTAACCCGACTTATGTACGAAAGATCTTGTTATTGGATTATGGATTACCCAATCACCACGCTGCTTCCTTAATATTTGGACTTTTGTAAAACTGGAAAATTAATAAAACTTGTTTTAAAAAAAAAAAATTCAACAGAAATACATCAAAGTTTGGGGAAGGCCCAGTCAGAGCCTAGACCTGAATTCAATTGAAAATCTGTGGGGTGACCTGAAGAGGGCTGTGCCCTTGCAATCTGACAGATTTGGAGCACTTTTGCAGGAAAAATAGGCAAAAATTCCCAAAGCCAGATGTGCCATACTAATAGGCTCCTACCCCCAAACAAATGAAAAATAAAAATAATAACAACAACAACTCCAGCAATGTTACAAAAAACTGCACTACTCAGAACATTTTATATTTTAAGGAGGTACCTGGTTGACAACTAGGGTGCTAGTAGCAACCCGTGTCAACCATCAGCGCCAGCCAATTTGAATGTTCAGTTGACTGAGGTTTATGTCTAATGAATAAAAGATAATAGTAGTAGTAGTAGTAGTAGTAAAGTTGGAAGGGACCTTGGAGGTCATCTAGTTCCAACCCCCTGCTTAGGCAAGAAACCCTTTACCATTATATTCAGTATTAGTTGATATTTTATATTTTATTTATTTTTTAAAATTGGTACAGTGGTTTACCAGGAAGGTTTACAACACATTTTTATTTATTAAATCTCTCTGGTGTCCTGACTCCAAACAAGTCTAAGCATTTCACAACAATATAACAAAGAAAAATAACCAGTAATAAATAAATTTTAGAAAGATGATTTGAAAGACAGATTGGACAAAGATGAATTACATGTTCTCTACTCTCCTTCATCAAGGCCTGAACAAATCATATTTTTAAAAGTTTTATGAAACTGAATATTTCAAATTAATGTTAATATTATTGTTTGCTGATCCTTAAAATACACATGTACTGCTAACAATAGTTTCTAGATATTTATCCATTTTTCAGGGATGTATAGATAGTCTTGGGTTATGAAGACAATTGGAAATATAATTTCTATTCCTAAGCAATGGTGATTGTAAAGTACAATGTCATATAACCACATTGCTTAACAAAAGTAATTCTGGCAGTCCCAGTTACCATTGTTTAGCAAGGACTATGCCACTTGTTAAGTAAAGACCTCACACGCCCATGTCTTCTGACTTTTCCACTTATTTTGCTTGTGGGAAGCTGGAAGTGAACATAGAAAATCACAATCATATGACTGTGGCTTGCAGAGGCATTTGGATCACGATCATATGACCATCGGCACACTGCGATGACTAGAACTACGAGGACCTGTTGTAAGTACCCATTCATTCAATGCTATCATAACTTTGAACACTCACTGAACTAATAGGAGTAACTCAAGGACTACCTATAAGCTCTAAGGTCTACAGGTTTTATAAGTAATCAGAAAACATGTTTACTGAAAATCTTTCCTTTTGCCTAATGCAGTTAATGCAATGCATACCCAGAAAAATTAGTCAGCAGATTGCCATTCCTGACTGTTCATCAACAACCAAATTGTTCAGTGCACTTTTGCACTATGGTGCAAAAGGGCTAATACATAATCCCTATTTCTTCCCACTCACTTTTCCCCCCATTGTCTGTGAATGAAAGCTACGCTTTTCAATTTGTGAAGAATAAACTTTTCATTTATCTGCCAGTCAGTGCACTCTCTAGATGTACATTTTAAGGCTGGGAAGCTAATGCAATGTTTCATTGCATTGTTATTATTATTAGGACTATGCAAATCTTTTGAAAGGGATGTTTCTCAGCTTAAAGTAGTGCAAATAAAACATCTGTCTTCAAATTGTTAAAACCGGTGCAAGGTTTGAATGTTCTAAAGCTGTTTGTAGCTGTCTTTACATATGAAGTGAAATGGTCTGGAACATACATACATACAGAGGTAGCCAGTAACACTTGTTGATGTGTCACTTACAAAAGATTTAACTGGTTTAACTTGAACAAAAGGCTTCACAAATGTTGAGAAGCATTGCTTTCAGATCTAGGTGTCTATAGCCAACTATTATGATGCCAAAATGAAATGGTCCTCATTGTAGAAGAAGAAAAATGAAGTTTGAATGACTGTGTGAATCAAAGTACAGAAAAACTGCTGCAGGCTGTGAAAACAGAGCACTATAAAAATAACAGAAACAAAGGCAGAATATAAGAAAAAACGGCTGGATGACAGATTAAATAGATGGAAAACCAAAGCTTTGCATGGACAGCATTTGAAAAATATTGAAGGAAAATGTGATAACAACTTGACATGGGCATGGCTTAAGATGGGAACTATCAAGAAAGAAACGGAAGGCTTAATACTGGCTGCTCAAGAACAAGCACTACAAACTAATGCCATGAAAGCGAAGATACAAAAATCCACTGACAATCCAAATTGCTGACTTTGCAATGACAAAGTTGAAACTGTTTCACATCTAATCTGTGAGTGCAGCAAAATCGCGCAAACTGATTACAAAGCTAGACATGACCGAGTTGCTAAATTAATCCAAGTCGTAAAAAATACGACTTGCCTGTGTCCGAAAAGTCGTGGGAACATAGGGTGGAAAAAGTTGTTGAGAATGAGAGGGTGAAGATCTTGTGAGACTTTCGAATACAGACAGATCGCCATTTGGAACACAATATGCCAGATATCGCAGTTGTAGAGAACCAAAGCGTACAGCTGATTGATATTGCTGTACCAGGAGATGCCAGAGTCGAAGAAAAAGAACTGGAAAAAATTATGAAATATCACAACCTGGCCATTGGAACTGCGCGATTATGGATGAAACGTGTAACAGTGATACCTATTGTCATCGGGGCACTGGGAACTATGTCCAAAAACTTTGCAAAATACATCAAGAAATTGCAGCTTCCTGCAATAACTCCAGCAATGTTACAAAAAACTGCGTTACTCGGAACATCTTATATTTTAAGGAGGTACCTGATTGACACCTAGGACAGTGATGGCGAACCTATGGCACGTGCCCTGCAGCAATGGCACCCCCGCCCTACCCCCTGCCTCACCCTGCAAGAAAAGCCTCCTGCCCACCACCCCACCCACCAGAGATCCCCTGGATCTCCCCCAATCCTGCCCAGCCCCCACAGACGTCCCCCCCACGAGCAACATCAAGGTGGCCACGCCCACCCCGGCCATGACCACCACAGCCACACCCACCCAGTGGGCCATGTCCCCCCGCTGCCCCCCCGAGGGCACCACAGTGCTGATGCGGCCCTGGCACTTTGCAATAAATAAGTGGGTTTTGGGTTGCGGTTTGGGCACTCGGGTCTCTAAAAGGTTCGCCATCACTGACCTAGGATGCTGGTAGCAAACCATGTCAACCATCAGTGCCAGCCAATTTAAATGTTCAGTTGACTGAGGTTCATGTCTAATGAATAAAATATAATAATATAATAATAATAATAATATAATAATAATAATAATAATAATAATAATAATAATAATAAAAAGTTGGAAGGGACCTTGTAGGTCATCTAGTCCAACCCCCTGCTCAGGCAGGAAACCCTATACCAGGGGTAATCCCCTAGTTCCCTTCTCTACTTTTTGAGAGACAAAGTTGTCTGCTAGGTTTGTCAGGAATCTGTTTGATCTTCCACTTGGTGCAGAGTTTGTCTCCCAGGGTAATTAAAGTCCCCCATTACTATTGTGATGTGCTTCCTACTTACATTAGTTAGCTGACTAGCAAAAAGTTCATCTATTTCCTCTGTTTGGTTGGGTGGCCTATAGTATACACCTATGGCAATGTCATTCCCCCCCCCCTTTTATATTGACCCAAATGCATTCAAGACAGTTTTCATCATTGTTGTGCTCTATTTCTGTAGAGATGTAGTTATTTCTTATATAGAGAGCAACTCCACCTCCTCTTTTGTTTGGTCTGTTTCTTTTAAATAATTTAAATCCCTCTAGCTGTGTGTTCCATTTGTAGGTTTCATCCCACCATGTTTCCATAATGGCAACAATATCATATCTATCCTCATTTATCTGAATTTCTAGTTCACCCTGTTTACTATTCATACTCTATGTTGTCATAAAATCAAAAAGTGTTTCAACAAAATATTATTGGTTGTGCACACTTATGCAACTACTTTATTGTAAGTTTTTTATTTTTATTTTTCCCTAAAAGATCTGTTTGTTTTTCAATTGAATTGTACAGCTTTTATTATTTTATATTAAAGGTGGGGAAAACTTTTTATACCCACTGTATAATCAGACAAAAATCAAATGCCAGTTTAGTGAAAAGTTTATTTATTAGAGAATGTTATTTATCAGACCTTAATAACACTATTTAACCCATTGAGCTAGCTGATTTACTAGAGATATTATAGTTCAACAATGAATGTTTTTACTGATTGATAAACAATTTTATGCCTAAGATGCTGCTAGCTGAGTATCTCTAGTTGGCCCATGTTATTTCTAAGTGAAGAATGTTGGCTTTTTTATGCATAACTGATACTCAACAGTATTATATCTAGCAACCCCAAAACTTTGGATGGAGCTCTAGAGATCTTTACAATTATTACTAAATTATATATATTTAATGTGACAGGAAAAATTGTTGAATACCTGACTAGAAACCAAAGTTTGATATTTAATCTTTACTTCATTTAAATACTATGCACCTTTAATCAAATTAATCAGCTTTGAGTGTGTAGAAATGTAAAATTTTGCCATAGATATGCACAATAATATCTACCATTGCTGATCAAGGTGTTGCAGATAGTTAAATTGTGAGCTTTGTGGGGTTTTTATATTTTGATAAAAGCATAGCTCATTTGGGACTGACATTCAGGGAATGAACCAGATGTGAATTGCTATAAGTGGGAGATTAGATAACCATTACATGGGGTAAATATATTTTATATTAGATCAACCCATCCCAGGAAAGGTGGACTGTGATGATGATGTGCAAGAAAGGTTTTTTAATTATTATAATTTTCACATTTAATACAAACAAATTCTTTTGCACATTATTGAATTTGAAGTAAGAAAAATTAAATTTCTATGTACAGTACAAATATTATCTAATTTGGATAAGTAAAAATTCCTAGAAGAGAATAAACAATTCAATTTTTTATTCCAAAGACCTGCCTTCCAAACTTAATTCCTTCAGACAAGAGAACCATTCCTTTCACCTCAGCCAGTGTGACTAGAAGCTGCTTACTGAAGATGACCTTGAGTAGAATACATTCTGAACATGGGTGCAGCAAAGGATTTAAAGCAATCAGCTCTTAATGTGAAATGTTTCTGAGGTTGTATCTTACATTTTTCTTGATGTATATATTTAGGTCCTGAACCCATTCATGCAAAAAACAAAGAGAAACTGCAGGTATTGTGGGAAAAAATGAGCAAATCCAAGTACAATGGAATTGAACCTGAAGATATAATTCAGAAGTATGGAATTGATACAGTCCGGCTATACATCCTATTTACTGCCCCTCCAGAGCAGGACATCTTATGGGAAGTAAAGAGTAAGAATCCTTCCAAAACCCCAAATTCTTCTGATATCAATCGGTATTTTTGTTGCAAAATTCCTTTTATACTTTCAAAATGCTGACAAAATTCCCAGATTAAATCTTTTTGCTGTTTTCATGAAGAAAACATCTGGTCTGAATTGAAGTATATTTATTGGGTTTTCTTTCATACTTTGTTATTTATAGTTGTGCTATTTACAAGTTGCCATAGGAGGACATCAATTTCTCTTTCTAACAACCTTCTCTAACCTGTAGCCCAAACACACTTTCTGGGCCCTTTCCATTCCAAATATTTGCCAGGCACAAATGTTTTATGGCAACCTTCCTCAAGCTGGCGGCTTCCAGGTGTGCCTTAATTCTCAGTCATCAAATATTCCAGCTCATGGAAACTACAGTTCAGTACACTGGAAAAAAGTCATTAGAGTGTATGTGATTTTTATTTTGGAGATATTTTGAATGCTACTGAAAACAGAAGCAGATGTGTTTTTGAAAGAAGCATTTAATATTTGTTCAAGTATAAATGTAACTCCCTGAAGCTGTGTGTTTGGATTGCTGACAGGATGTATCAATTTAGATTCTTCCTATGTACAACTCCTTCACTGATCTGAAACCACATTGTTACTTCTCTGTCTGTACAAAGCCATACAAGGGTCATAGATGAGTCAGTTAACTTTGCAAGTTAACACAATAATCCTCATGGAACTGGGGGAAGGAATTATTTGCTTGCTGGCTGACCTCTTGTCAACTCCCTCCCTCTGGGCCTATTTTCCTCATGAGGTCATGGGGCCTTAATGACATTAGTCCCATCATTCCTTCCTCATCCTAGTTGAGCAATCTGACGGTAGCTCTGTTCCCCGCACAGGGTAGTTTGCTTTTTATTGCACAACAAATGTGTGTAAATAGATATTGGTTGACCACAGATTTTTGCACTTTGCCATTAGTTAGAAGAGCAGAAGAATCCTTAACATTCATATAGAAGGGATACTCATACAGGTATCAAATTCAATCACGTCACATGACGTATTGCAATGTTTTTGCTTTTGCGGAGTCAGGGTGGGTGTGGCCCGCGCATCCGGCCCATGGGCTGCCAGTTTGACACCCTTGCCATAGAGGATACAATTGTGAGAATTAGAGGGTTGAGGGAGAACATTGTTTTCAGTGATTATGCAGAAGTATTTACGATGCAGATCTATCAAGTAGCAATTCGGATAAGAACATCTGAACTGTTATAAGCTCATATTCTTTAATTCTGTAGAAAGTGGGGAATGTCTTATCTTCCTTCTGTAAGCAGCACTACTAGAATCTGTATTTTTTTTATTTCCAAGTTAAGAGAGCAATTGGTTTAGACATCACTTTTTATCTAACGTTACAGTGGACAGATCTGGTAAATGGTTCCTAGCAATAAATCATAAGCCTGAAGAAAGAAAGAAAACAGAATATTTTAAATACAATGAGTACTTGCTATATCATAAAACAAGTTGAATATCATTTTATCCCAATTAAATAAGAATGTATTTCATTGTTCTAAAATTAAAAACTGGCACTAATGACTGATTAGTAAAGAAGGGCAGAACTATTCATTTTTTTCTTTTTTCCTAGCTGAAATTGCTATCTTAATGTGAGCTAATGAAAACTTCTGTTTATCATTTTTCATTCAGCTGATGCAATCCCTGGGGTGTTACGATGGCAAACCCGCATCTGGCACCTGGCAACTACATTTATAGAAGCCAGAAATGCTGGTCCTCTACCCAGTCCTCACTTACTTAACCAGAAAGATAAGCTGAATGCCAAACATATCTGGATACAGAAGAACTTCACTATCTCTGAGGTTGGAAAGAGATTCTGCCTATTCCAAACATGTTAGCAAAGTTTAACTGATGTTTAACACCAAACTGCAACAGAGATATAATTTTTTACTTGTTTAGACCACATTTCCATAGTAAAACACTTACCTTTCTAAAGTGAGGGAAATTGGTATGGTTCTATAATGGGTGATAAGGATGTCACAGATGTGACAGGGTAGATATGACATAGCAGGAAGTGCTTCCTTCCACAATCTGGCACACAGTTCATCTCTGTTTCCCTTCATCATGAAGAATGGTAGTCCATAACATCTGAAGACCATCATCTTGGAGAAAACTAGAGAATGTTTTGTGAAAATCAGTTATTGCTTTGCAGATAAAAATAACAATGTTCTGTTTCATACATACCATACTTGTTTCTATTTCTTCCATAATGTTGTAGCACCAAAAAAATAGTCATGAATGATAATTGTAATGATTTTTTCAGATGTTACCAAATAGCAACTATCTGTCCTGCTCCAAAGCCAGGAATGTTAAATTGCCTTCATTTTATCTTTTTTAAAGATTACCACTTAAAGCCAATTCAGGGCTATTTTGTTTGAGACGAGGGAGAGGTATGAACACATACTCTACCAGCTCCAATTAATTATAGAATATGTAGAATGCTGTTCCCCCATCCCATAGCCCTTAGTATTTTGAAGCTAAAGGGATAATAACGAAAACTCAATTGGTTTAAATTTTTTATGTTAAAATACTGGTTTTAAAAATCAATGAAGCATTGTTTCTATATGTTCCTGTGTTAGTTCCGTAGTCTATAAAAGGTGTCAAATGTTTAAAAAAATAGAGAACAAAACCTTTGCTGGAGAACTTCTGTTGTAATCTAAATTAACTGAAGAAAATGTTTGCTTTTGTGTTTTAGGTAACAGAATACTTCCTGGAGGATTATTTGTTTAATGGCATAATTTCTCGACTAATGGGCCTCAGTAACATATTGTTGGTGAGTATGCTATGTAAGTTTGCTTATTTTACAAAAAGTCTGTTTATTCCCTCAATGTACAATATCGATCCAATCTAATATAATGTATTATATCAATACATGTGGCATAATGTTTCATTTTGTATTCCTATGAAATAATTTTGTATACACACAAACACACACACACTCACATAAAAGAAAATATGAAATATGAAATTGTCCTTTTGGAAATATATAAAATTTAATTTCAATACAATTGATAACTATTAGTAGTGAAATATAGGTATCAAGTAAATTTTTGCCCTGCAATATTATGAATATAATTACTGTATTTATTTATTAACTGTAAATTGTGATGTATTTCTAATAATGGAGTTTTAAAAGGCAGTCAGATAACTCTTACTTTTAAAAAAAATCCTTTTGAATAAAATAAAACCATTTTCTATCTGAGAATATTTAACGGCTAAATCAGAGTCTGGCATAGACTGACTACATTGAAAGAAAAGACTTAAACTATACCTCTTGCTGCTAATATAATAGCACTTTCTCTGCAGGCCATCTTTTTACATCCTTAACTGATGGGAGGGTTGAATAAAACTTGAGAACAGTAGAGTAAAACTTACTGTGGCAGAACAAGTTTTAATATTAACTTTCACTTCTCCCCGAATGAGGAAATATGAAAGCTAAAATTAAAACCAGAAAGTACACTTCTTCCAAGGGCAGCATAGTTTTCCTTTAAAAAGTTCTCTTCTTCCAGCAGTGGTAAACACAAACACTGAAGTCCTGTTGTGAATCAAGTTGATTGTTAATAGATAGAAAGTGGCAAGACAATCAGCCTTACAATTCAGCTGGGGAAAGGGCTGGTGTGTATTTCAAGAAATATTTTCAATTAGAATGTTTATTGCTACCCTAATTATTGTGTGGAATTGAACTGCACTCACTTCCTACTGATTAATGCTTATTTTCTTGCTTGTAATGTGTGATACAACTTTGCCCATTCTAGCCATTTTGTGTTTATTTAGTATTATGTAAATCTGTCCAATGAGTGTTTGTTTGAATAGACAAAACAAAATTATTCCCTTTAAGTAATACTCTAGCTCAGACATGTCAAACTCACGACATCACGTGATGTCGCGCAATGTATCGAGACTGTTTTGCCATTGCTGGCAATGGGGTGGGCAGGACTTCCGCGTGATGCGTCAGGCCCGCGGGCCGGCAGTTTGACACCCCTGCTCTAGCTAGTTAAAAATGTCTTTTGCCTGCTTTTGAATTGTTTGCCTGACTAGGTGATTTCTATGACTCTCATCATTTCTCACTTGGTTTCAAAGAAGCAGAAGATTTTCTTTTTTCATTTCCTCCTTTCCACCCACATTGAATGTGTGAATGTGAAATTATTCTGTTTTTACACGTGCAGAAAGTATTTTGGAAATAATGTAGCTATGGCAGAGCCTGCATGTGAAGTTGGTGCTTTTATTATGTATATTCTTGTGCCTCCAAGGGTTCTTGGCAGTGTGTAGAGCAGGGGTCCTCAACCCCCGGTCCATGGACCGGTACCGGGCCGCAGCATGCCAGCAACCGGGCCGCACAAACAAGTAAAGTCCCATCCATGGGATGTAGGCAGCACACAAAACCACGCACTCTCCAGTCCACGGAAAAATCTTTCTCCACAGAACCGGTCCCTGGTGCCCAAAAGGTTGGAGACCTCTGGTGTAGAGTACTCTTCCCAACTCTCCTGAAAGACAGGTGGTACTGAGAGATAGCAACAGACCCATTAATATGGCCTCGTTTGAGAGTAATTTATTATTTCCTATCCTTAGTCCATCACTTTCACTGGGATTAGGGCAGGAGAAAGTCAGATTCAAATGTGCCATTGTTTATTAATTCCTTCAATATTGGAAATGGGAGGAACTGTTTTTCCTTCACTTCTTTTCATTCCACGACTTTATCTAGACTAGTGTTTTTTAACTTTAGCAACTTTAAAATGTGAGGATTTTAATTCCCCAAATTCCCTACAGCTGAGAAATTCTGGCAATTGAAGTCCATGAAACCCAGGCCTAGCCAGGTGTACATATTTTGCCTAAAGTATCTTTCACAATAGCTTATTTCTGGCTTGCTTTTTGAACTTTATTGTTATAAATTGGTCTTCTGGAGCATTCTTTGAAATTTGCTAAATGCTGACATTCCTATGAATTGGATTCTACAATGTATTCATCATGTTGTTATGAAAAAAAAGTTATTTATAGATAATTTTTCACCTAATATCAAATGCTACAGTATGCTATTACAAACTTCTTAATATTTTAATTTTATTCCCACAGTTAACAAAATCCATTTTCTTCATTCTTTCCTTTCATAGCAAACTTCTGAACAGCTTATCATCCATAGTGCAGAATTTGAAGATGCTCTGGCAACTCTCTTTATTATGCTTGCCCCATTGGCACCACACCTGACTTCAGAGATCTGGAAAGGTAACTTTATGAATTTAGTTAGCTATTTATAGAACTTATATGGCCACCTATCTCATATGGTCCTAGGTGGCTTACAACAACCAGTAAAAACAAGAATAAAGACAATACTCCTTCCTACTAGTATCAGACCACTCAGAGGATTATTCTCCTGATTTGCCTAACTGGGGAAAAAAACTGGAATAAAATTCTAAATGCAGTGGTTGAATTAACTGCATTCAGTTGGTTACATAAGACAGCCTGAAATGGGTCCCGGAAGTTGTTTTGGCTTAGAAATCTCATTATACTGATTAGCATGCCCATTAATTATCTCAGCTGGGGACGATGGCCATTATATTCAAATATATCTGGAATATATCAGATTGGAGACATTGATTAAAAGATGGCTGTTAGAAACTTTATGGTAATAGATGATTCTGCGTATAAATGTGGAATGTTTAAAGATTAGTTGATGTATATTGTTGTTTAAAACATGGCAACATTAGCTGTTAACCTGGTCAGATATCTCAAAATGGTTCAGAAGCACAGAACCATCACTAAGGTAAAAAAGCCACAACAAAGCAGCAAACCCATTTATGTTAACAAAGTTTCTCAATTTGGAATGTGGACTTTAATTTAAATATCTGATGGAGCTTTTCTTCAGCTTTTACATGCTATAAACCTTCATTCAGGCCAGGCTTTGGAAAAAGAAGGTACAGAAATAGTTTCTCCTACTAAAGTGAAAATTTTACTTGAAATCCTTGGAATTATTTTTACTCAACTGTCACAGGGGAACACCTCTATCTAGGTTCTTCTTAAACTCATAATATCCTTAATATTGTCATAATTTTACTTATTGCTCTGATATTCTTTTTCTCCAGATAATGCAAACTGCCCTCCAATATTTTCTAAGCAATTTACAGAGCAAGACCTGATTAACTTCAATTCTAAACATCAACTACTTGCTTCCAGGTCGTTTCTTGACCTTTCAGTTCCTCTACCACCATATATATGAAGCTTAAAACATATGCTGTTTAGAGGAGTCTGTCCATAGGACTATTGTTTATGAGGCAGAGATTGTGGTGAAAACTGTCACATGTACTGCTTTTCATAAGGGATGATTAGCCATTAGTCAGTAACAAATCTGTAATTCTTTTAATTTTCACGTGGTTTATAATGCAGCTAAATAAAAACATAAACCAGGACTTTTGGTTTATAAACAAGATAATATGTGCAGGAGAGAAAATAAATTCCACATATATTTCTTCTACTCAGTTATTTCTTTATGACTTTTTGAAGAAAAAAATTAGCAATATTTAGATAGCGGTCAAATGTTATAAAAATTATTTATTAAATATAGATGCAGCCCATCTCTCTGATAAGGTGACTTTGGGCAGCTTACCATAATAAACTTGCAGATTCTACTTTAAAAATAAAAAACCCAGAACTCCAAATCCACTAACTGAAACATGGTAAGAAAAAAAAATACACTGAGAATTAATTAACAGTTGATTTGGAAGACAAGACTAGAATTCATTACAGCAGTATAATTTAAGATTTGATGTTGATGAGAGTTGTACTACTAAGAAATCAGCCTTCTTTATTAAAAGGGAGAAAAAATGACATTGCCATAGCTGTATACTATAGGCCACCCAACCAAACAGAGGAAATAGATGAACTTTTTGCTAGTCAGCTAACTAAGGTATGTAGGAAGCACATCACAATAGTAATGGGGGACTTTAACTACCCTGACATCAACTGGGAGACAAACTCTGCACCAAGTGGAAGATCAAACAGATTCTTGACAATCCTAGCAGACAACTTTGTCTCCCAAAAAGTAGAGAAGGGAACTAGGGGATTAGCCATTTTGGATCTAATTCTCACTAACAGAGATGAAATGATAGAAGGTGTTGAAGCCACAGGAACCTTGGGAGGAAGTGATCATGCAATATTGGAATTCAACATTATGGAAGCACAAGCAATAGAACACAGTCAAACTAGAGTCTTGGATTTCAAGAGAGCTAATTTCAATAAACTTAGAGAGGGCTTGGGAAGGATTCCATGGATGAGAATCCTCCAGGGGAAAACAACTCAAGAAGCTTGGGAAATTTTGAAAAGCGAGATAATAGAAGCCCAGTCTAGCACAATACCAACAAAGAGGAAAAATAACAGCTCTCAAAAGAAACCAGCATGGCTGCATAAAGAACTCTCTGATAAATTGAAAGATAAAAAAGACAAGTATAGAAAGTGGAAAGAGGGGCACATAACTAAATCAGAATATCAACAAATAGCCCGAGCCTGCAAAGATGAAGTGAGGAAAGCTAAGGCTCATAATGAACTAAGGCTTGCGACCAAAGTCAAAAATAACAAAAAAAACTTCTTTCAACATGTAAAAAACAAGAAAAAAGTGAAGGAAATGATTGGTCCATTAGTGGGTGAAAGTGGCAAGAAGGTGACAAGCAATAGGGAGAAAGCAGAACTATTTAACTCGTTTTTTTGCATCTTGTCTTTACACAAAGGGAAAAAAACAGACCAACCTATCAAAAACAGTGCCATAAAAAACAGTATAGAAACACAAGTTAAGATAGGCAAGAAAATGATAAGTGAGCACCTGTCCAGCCTAGACGAGTTCAAATCACCAGGACCAGATGGATTACACCCCAAGGTTCTCAAGGAATTGGCAGATGTGATCTCAGAACCACTGAACTATATTTTTCAAAGATCTTGGAGCACTGGGGAACTACCAGAGGACTGGAAAAGAGCTGATGTAGTTTCCATCTTCAAAAAAGGGAAAAAAATCAATCCAGGAAATTACAGACCTATCAGCCTGACCTCAATACCTGGGAAGATTCTGGAAAAGATAATCAAACAACGAATCAGCACCTAGAGGCAAACAAAATCACTACTAAAAGCCAACATGGGTTTGTCAAAAACAGATCATGCCAGACAAACCTTATTGCATTCTTTGACCAAGTGACAAAATTAGTGGATCAGAGGAATGCTGTGGATATAATTTACTTAGACTTCAGTAAGGCATTTGATAAAGTAGATCACAACCTACTACTCGATAAGATAGAAAAATGTGGGTTAGACAGCATCACCAACAGATGGATTCGTAGCTGGCTGACCGGCCATACTCAGCGTGTGGTCCTCAATGGGACTGCATCTACATGGAGGGAAGTGTGTAGTGGGGTGCCCCAGGGCTCTGTTCTAGGCCCAGTGCTCTTCAACATCTTCATCAACGATTTGGACGAGGGGATAGATGGGGAACTCATCAAATTTGCGGATGAAACCAAGCTGGCAGGAATAGCCAACACTCCAGAAGACAAGGCTTAAGATACAGGAGGACCTGGACAGACTGAAACTGGGGCTATCTAACAAAATGAAATTCAATGGTGAAAAAAGTAAGGTTCTACATTTAGGCAAGAAAAACCAAATGTACAGGTATAGTATAGGGGGTACCTTGTTCAATAGTAGTAACTGAGAGGGATCTCGGAGTCCTAGTGGACAATCACTTAAATATGAGCCAGCAGTGTGCTGCAGCTGCCAAAAAAGCCAACACAGTGCTGGGCTGCATTAACAGAGGGATAGACTCAAGATCATGTGAAGTATTAATACCACTTTACAATGCCTCGGTAAGGCCACACTTGGAATACTGCATCCAGTTTTGGTCACCACGATGTAAAAAAGATGCTGAGACTCTAGAAAGAGTACAGAGAAGAGCAACAAAGATGATTAGGGGCCTGGAGGTTAAAACATATAAGGAACGGCTGCTGGAATTGGGTATGTCTAGTTTAATGAAGAGAAGGACAAGGGGGGACATGATAGCAGTGTTCCAATATCTCAGGGGCTGCCACAAAGAAGAGGGAGTCAAGCTATTCTCCAAAGCGCCTTAAGGCAGGACAAGAAGCAACAGATGGAAACTAATCAAGGAGAGAAGCAACCTAGAACTAAGAAACTTCCTGACAGTTAGAACAATTAACCAATGGAACAACCTGTCTCCAGAAGCGGTGAATGCTCCAACACTGGAGGTTTTTAAGAAGAGACTGGATAGCCATTTGTCCGAAATGGTGTAGGGTTTCCTGCCTGAACAGGGGGTTGGGCTCGATGATCTCCAAGGTCCCTTCCAACTTTATTATTATTATTATTATTAATCTACTACTAATCATTCTGTGGTTCACTAGAAGATACACTTTTTATTCACTGACTAATTCATTTTATAGTCTACTAGGTTGAATTACGTTTTTGTAATGTAAGTAGATAGAATGCAGCACAGTGGATAGAATGCAGTATTATAGGCTAACTTTGCACACGGCCAAGAGTTCAATCCTGATTAGCTCAAGCTGACTCAGCCTTTCATCCTTCAGAGGTCGGAAAAATGAGGACCCAGATTGTTGGGGTCAGTATGCTGACATTTGTAAACCTCTCAAAGAGTGCTGTAAAGCACTATGGAGTGGTATATAAGTTTAAGTGCAGTTGTTATTTTTTTAATTGTAGTGTTACTTCTTAAGATCTTTTTACATGTTACCTTTAAACCATATCCCTTGATAGTTTATGAGTAAAAACATAAAAATCAATAGTTGGCATTCTGCTAATATTATTAGTGGCTTGATTTATCTTTATGTAGGGTCAATTACCTAAAGCTGCAAAATATCATTAAAAAGAAGGGGAAAGACATATTTTTCTGTTATAAATTTTTCTACAGCTGTCTACTGATTCTTTAATCTTATTTAGTTAGACCTCTTGGTTGGTTTTCTATTGATGATAAAACTTGTAATAGCCATAATGTCAAATGAAAAGAAATGACATATAGTAGTCAAATTCTCAATATTTTGTTGAGAATAGGGTTGGATAACTATTTTTTTCCCAAACCAAATACAGTATTGTTGTTACTGTTGCTTTTTAGTTGTATAAAATGTTCTTGGGGTTCTATTCAGGAAAAAGCTCATTCTAAAATAAAAATCCACTTATCAAATGTAATTAAGAGTATTACTGATAGCTTTTATTTTGGTTGTAGCTTCTCTGCAAAGTAGCATATGGAAAGGTGGATGTCCACAGACTTTTAAAAATATGGTATGCTTCATTAGTCTGTATGCAATTCCCTTAGTATATTTGTGAGTATTTCCTTGCATTTCATTAAATCCAATTAAACTGATAATTTGGCAATTGGTAATGGTGAACAGGATGTGAAAATACATTTCCTTCCTGAGAGCTTGAATTTGAAAAACATTCGGATATATCTAAGGCTATTTATTGTATTTTTTAAAAAGGCAGATTTGAGGTAAAAACCAGCTTTTGTTGATTCACTGAATGACCTTTGCAGAAGAAAATTTTGTTCCCATGGATTCAACTGCACTTTTAGAGCATTCAGTACCATTAAGCAAGTTATCCTAACATGGAATATTATTTTACAGGGGTTAATCTTAAACATTTCTGCACTTTGAAAATGTAGTCCAACAGGACTTTTACTTGGCCCAGTGAAATTGGTCTGTGCAATGTTTTCAGGATTCTGTTTACCAGGCAGATATAAATAAAGCAAAGTAAAACAACCTCAGGTTTGGGGATTCGGTGATGTTATTGTGCTTTTTTATTCTTTACCAATGGATACCAGGAAGACTGTGGCTATTTAGATGTGAGATTTAATCCAGATAAAATGGAGGAATTGTTCATAGGAGAAAACAGATCTGAAATTGGGGATTCAGTCTATTCCTAGTGGATTTACATTCCCACAACAAATCAGATAAACCTCCTGAGGATGATTTGAACCCAATTATATCATTTGTAATCTTAGATTAATCTCTATCAGATTTTTTCCATTTCATTTAACCTATATTTTGTTAGAATGTTCTGGAAGTTGATTACACCTTTTTTTAATTCTCATAATTCATTTATAAACTATAATTACAGTATTCTGCATTTGAATTATGTTTGTTTATAATCAATATGTATATAAAAATATGAAATTGAAAAACATACTTTTTAAATTAAAAGGTTAATGTAATTAACAAGAAATAATTTTTTGTATTACTGAAGTACTTTATATCTAATGTACTTTTTGATAATATAGGCAAATAGCATTGTTCTTCCATCATTAAAGGCATATCGGCATGGAATTGTTTGAATTCCCTCCTTTGGGGACACAAAGGGGTGTCCTAACGTGGGATTCTCCCTTCTCATTTCATCAGCTTTGCTAATATTCTAGCTGGTTATTCTTAATCTTTTCCCTTCTATTGCCTGTACTATAAAATAGTAAAAAAAGAAGGGGAGAAAAGACACAAGCTTTTAATCTTTCCTTCTGGATTACAGTCTGAATATGTAAGAGTAAACCTAGCCTGAGTGCCCCGATCAGAGAATAGATGTAAAGGCAATTCTCTGCATCCATCCTGGACATTCAACCTAGTAAGCCTTATTAATCAAAAGATACACGTAGTCCTTGATTTAATGAATGGTTATTCATTTAGTCACCGTTTGAAGTTACAGTGGTAATGAAAAAAGTGACTTGTGACTGTTTTTCACATTTAATGATTGTTAAAGCATCTCCACAGTCATGTGATCAAATTTTGGATGCTTGGCAAATGGTATTTATGATGGTTGCAGTGTCCTAGGGTCATGGGATCCCCTTTTGCAACCTGACAAGTAAAGTCAGTGGGAAAGCCAGATTCACTTAACAACTTTAATAACTGCAGTGATTCGCTTAATAATTGTGGCAAGAAAAGTTGCAGAAAGGGACAAAACTCACTTACCAACTGCCTTGTTTGGAAACAGAAATGTTGGGTTCAATTGTGGTCGTAAATCGCAGATTGTCTGTACTCAATTTGCTCTAAACTCTGTTTCTCCTAAACCAGCCTTCTCCCATCTGGAGTCATCGTTCCAAATTTTGGCCAGACGGATGGCTGAAGCACGAGACAGTATTATTGGGAAAGATACAACATCACATATTTATTTTTATGTGTCATGTGGTTATTTCAGCATATCATTGATTTGGTGTTTTTTTTAAAAAAGGGCTTTTAAGAGAATGAAAAATCCTGTTTAGATAGGAAACAAAGAGCAGCATTTGCTATGTTTTTTTGCTTTTTTGTCCATGTGAGCATTATATAAGGACTGTGTTTATTTTTAAATGAACATGTTCTAAGAAGAAGGAGCCAGCAGGAAAATGAATCATCACTCCGAAATCCTTACTTACATTCTTTAATTAATTTAAAAATGATTTCACACATGGCTGCATGATTCAACACTTCTACTATGAAAACAACTTTTTGCACTAACTGACCATGTTGTAGGTATTGTTTGCACATAATGGGACATTTGTTGTTGTTTTAAGGAGGAAAGGATTAGCTGTCTTCAAATGATAATTCTTTTCTGTTGAAGGACAGCTATCTAAAATATTGCATTATCTATTCTCAACTTTGGAATGAACCAGTGACAGGGAGTTGATTTCAATAGAACATTTATTGAGTTGTTAACTTGTCCAGGTTACAGTCCTTATTTGAGACTACCACCTGCTTAGTATTATTGGCAAAATACTTATTTTATACCTTTATGTACAAGTGGGGAGACCCTTGTACTATTCCAGATGTTTTTGCATTGCAGTTTGTTCCCCACTGCTGACAGTTGTGATTTAACAACGAATGTATTGTTCCTTCCTGTATATTCTATATTATTTTAAGCCTAGGTTCTCCACTTTCTCTTTTTGCTAGCCTGGGGCCACAAGTAGTACCGATTGTGGTGCTGTAAGGGGTGGGACTAAAATTTTAGAACCTTTGTTAGGGTTGGGGTGAAGTAGTAAAATTAATGCTTTAAGCTTTGTAGAAACTTAAGGAAATGGTGAAAATTAACCCTATTGTTCTAGTTGATTTTGAGTTCTTTTTTTTTATATATTTTATTAATTTTTTAACATAATCAATAACAATTAATTTGTATAATTCCATAATTTATATTTTCGAAGTTATTTTTAATTTCCTCATGGTTTGAGATCAATGTTGTTTGAATTAGTTGCAACATAGCATACATCTCCTCCTGGAAAGAATTTGTTTTTTCTTGGTATATTCTTTCTGCAGATCTCTGATTTTCCATGATAGCCAAAAATCAGGATTTTCTTTCTCTGCAAACAGCTTTAGAGTCTCAATTGAATAGGTATTTATAATGCAGAAAGGTCAATATTTTTTCTAAAGTTTATAATTCTTGCTTTGTAGATAGCCCAAAATATTTTCTTTTTTGTCACAGCTGTTCTCTGTTATTAAGACATTGAAGGTCACCAAACCAAGTTATCTTTTCCTGGGCTTTGCCAGTTCCTATATTGGAGCAACTACTGTATATTTTCATCCACCACTAGATGTCAGCACCAGTTCGTTTTTCAGTTTTCAAAATAAACAATAGCTTTCTTCTGTTTTCATGATTTAAAAAGAAAATCTTAACAAATTCTACCAATTTCAAACTTGTCCAGGTTTAGGTCTTATATTCATTTCATTTCAATATATTTCTATCCCCCATAAAAAATTTAATTCGCCGCTTCCCTCTGTAGGAGGGTGGGGCAAAAATCCCTCTCCTTCTCTCTTTAGGAGGCTTTTTGCTTCTTGGGGATTTTTTCCCCCTAGCATATCAATTATCAAGTAGAAGAGAGAAAATCAAAGTTCTTACTCAGTTCCAATCACGTTGTTTACAGTCAGCTTAAAATAGTGCTTTTGGGCTTCGGATGCTTGTAGCTTGGGCTAGACTATGGAGTGAAGCTAGCCTTTCTTCTGCTGGTTTCTGGAGGCCTTTTCCTGGATGACTGGATCAACCACCGTCTCTCCACAGTCGGCAGGGCACCCCTCCTTCTTTGTTGCTTCTTCGGAGCGAGTTTAGGCCCATTTAGGGTCCCCAAACAGGAAAAAAATCAGCCATAGGGTGCGGAGCCCCACGATCCCTCGGCTACTGCCCAAAACCGGAAGCCTGATTTTGAGTTCTTTGTGCTATGCATATCATAAGTTTCTGCAAACTTTAAGACGATCATTTTTTAATCTGTTAAGTATTCCAAAACTTGTTTAAAAGGTCCACATTTTTGGTCTCACTCTTTCTTGAGAGCCCCAAATAGCAGTTTGTCTCTTTTTATGCCATGTAATTAATCCCATATCTCTGAGAAAGTAAATTTAGGAATGCATATTTTATTAAATTCTAGGATCAAATCTAGTGGTTATGTTTTATAATCCTTTTTTGTTTTTAAAATACAGAGCCATCAACCTTCTTTTCAGCTAAATGCATGATTTTCTTTTTTTTTATAACAAGTTTTATTAATTCTTCAATTTTACATCCAAATATTTAGGAAGCAGCGTGGTGATTGGGTAATCAATAATCCAATAACAGGGTCTTTCATACATATCTCAGGTTACATCATTAAAGGTTCCCTCTCTGTTTCCCTTAATTATCATATCACATTCAAATTAGTACATTTCTAATTATAGCTCAATCAATCAATACATTTGTCAATATAATTTTACTTATCCAAGTCCTGTTTTGAGGTTTTACCTAATTTCAATTACCATATTCCAATTTAGCCTTTAATATCCATAATATTTAGACTTCGGGTAGCCCAAATTTTCCTAATTTCATTACAGAATAGTTATCATATCTAAAATACACATATTATTCAGTTAATTACATTCTTACTTTATTTCACAAGTATATTTCTCATCCTAGTACCTCATCATTTACTAATAAAATATCTTTTATTGTCACAAACCAACTTCCATAATACAATTCAAAACTATACACTAATGGCTAATTTTCATTTCCCTTTTAAATCTTAAGTCCTAAATATTGAATCAATCAATATCTTTAAAAATCTCCTTAGCCCATTAAGTAAGATTTTAAGCTCTTCCATTATCAGTCAACAGAAAAAAAGGAGGGGGGGAGGGAAAATCCAATTTTCAAATCTAACTCTAGCTTTCTTTTTATGCCAAACAGGCTTCCATACCAGTGCCTTTAAATCCTCAGATGTGTCTCCCTTCATTCCTACATATGTTATTTGAATCAAGGGAGAGCATCCAGTTGCCAACTTTTCAAAGGAACTGGCCCCTTTATAATCATTAGATTGTTGCCCTAACAGTTCAAATCTCCATGTTTGATTTAGAATATTTGTCATCAGTTCAGTCTGGTCTTCTTCCAGTTTCATGTGGCTAGAATAAGAGGTCATGTCCAGTGTTGTGGTTGTTATTTGATTGTCTGGGTTATCTAAGTTCTCAATATGTTGTGTTTGTTGATCTTTAGTGTCCTCCATCTTAATGTTGCTTTCTTCAGTTTCTGTTGCTTTTTGAGTTGCAGGTTCTTTAGTTGAAATCAAGGTTTGACTGTCAAAGTTCTCAGTAAATTTTACTTGTTGTATAAAATCCTCTTTGATATTAGTTTGTACCTCTTTTGTTGTTTTTTGGATTGTAGATTCATTAATTGGAATCTGGGCTTCAATTTGTGGTTTTGAGATGACATCTTTGTCTTTCACTTTGGAATTCATTAGCTCAGTGGCTTCAAGGATTTTTTCAAGTATGAGTTTAAGTTGAGTTGTGGGTAGAATTCCTCCATTTCTATGGTGATTAGAGATAGTCCTTTAGTGGAGGCTATGTTTAATAAAAGTCAGCAAATGTTCACCTCCACTATTCCTAGAAGTTGTTTTCACCACCCAGCTGTTTCAAATTCTTATCTTTTTTAGATAATACAAAGGACAAGTCTAGGGAGTAAGCAGGCCTCACAGTCAAAGAAATTCACTTGCTTCGCCACAAGATGTCCCCAATAGCATGTAAAATCTTTTTCCAGACACCAGTTAGGCTTTTATCCAATTAAAAAAATTTTTTTTCCAATTTAACAAAGAGATATGATAATAGGTCCACAATAGGAACTTTGGGACCCCAAACATCCGAAAAGTACAAATCCAGTTATTTAGTTGTTTAGGTTAGTTGTTTTTTTTTCTTTTCTTTTCAAAGCTTTAGTTTCCCAAGGTAGGCAGACGCCGCTATGTTAAAAGAAATTTGTTAGAAAAAATTTCAGGGGTTTTTCACAGGAAGATAGTTGGGATACAAGAAAGGTAGAAAAATCTCACCCAAATCCTCCATGGTGCTTTCGTTGTGCTTGGTAGTGATTTTGGCTTTCGGTTGGCACGGCTTAGTGATCGGCCATGTTAATGGCCAACCTTTTCTCCGACGGTCCAAAGGAGCTGCCTCGGATCAAACGGAAAGGCTACCGCCCTTCCGCGATCTGTCAAGGGTCCTCCTCACGGTCGTCGCCCCTCCAGGGTGACTTACGACCCTTTTCAGGGTCGCCTGATGAAGGGAAACCCGGCGGCGGAGAGAGCGCTCCCCCCCGCACATCTGCCAGCACCGCGATCTGGAACCGGAAGCTAAATGCATTATTTTCTAATAGTAAAATGATTATATATTTTTTCACCTCCCATTCTTTAGATGTAATCTCAGATTCTTTGAATGTTCCGTTTTTGGTCTATTAGCTCATCAGTATAAAACAAGCTACCAGCATTTTCACTCTAGCATCTGTAAAACATAATTAAACAATCTAAAAATGTTTTTGGCAGTGTCTTTTGTGCCAGACTGGTCAGTTGGTCATATGATTGGTTGTTCATTTGGAGCTATATTTAAATTCTGAGCAGCTGATTGGTTCTCTTGTTGGTTGGTAGTTTGAAACCAGACCATTTGAACTATCAGTCAACAAGAGAATCAATCAGCTGCTCAGAATTTAAATATAGCTCCAAACGAACAACCAATCACACGGCCAACTGATCGCCCTGGCATGTAAGACATTTATAAGCTAAGGAAAATAGGACAAGGAAATCCTGCTGGTGATGTTACCTAGTCTGGTAACAAAATGTTCAGAAACTAAATTGAAACAAGTTTGGAGAGCAAATCACTGCCAAAATCTAAAACCCGAGCTACAAGTATTTTCTATTATTTCAAAATATAAAAATGTTTTCCTAAATATAAGTAATCTATTGATATTACATTTCAGGACTGTCACATGTTCCAAACAAACTCTGTACCCATCATCACTGGGACAAAGATATACTGCAGCAGCCTTGGCCCATGGTAGATCCTGAATATTTTCAACTGCCAGACATAGTAGAAGTGTCAGTACTGGTGAGTAAATGTATTTTTATTTCAAGAGTGGCCAACAAGATATGTGTAAATATTATTGAATACTCACCATCTCAAATTAACTGGGGAAGTATGTGGATGTATGCCTTGTTGCTCATTGTCTTGGAACACTTAGTGCTGCCAAATTATTAAAGCTAAGCAGACAGTTTGGAATAGAGACCACTGGACTTTGTTACCTCCCTAAATATATGTTTCCTCTAAAGCTCAGGAAAATGAGAAGTGCTTAAAAATACATTGCCTTAAAGGACTGAGTATTTATTATTGTTTTCTGGCCACTGCATATTATTGTTTTTAAGTTGTATTAATATGAAAATGTGTCTCCCTGAAGTAATAGGTTTGGGACAGTGTCTAAATGCAAATTCGTAATGTTGGTGCTTTCTCTTTTATTGTAAAAAGTTCTCTAAGCTTTCCAAAACATTTTTGGAATGTATTTTGATAATTTTAGGAGCTGTTTGGGGACATCACGTAGAAGGTCAATAGCACAGACATGTAAAGCAAGATGTAGAGAGAAAACTGTAATAATCAGTGAGGTTTCCTTTACATATAGTTTCTTACCCAGATAGATATAGAATATATTCTTATGTATGCCTGCGCAATTTGTGCTTAATTTTTCTGTCCCTTCAGAAAATGCATGGTTTTTTTAGTCATTAATTTTTGTTATGTCTGCTTTCAAGAAATATGTCAAATGTGATGGAGATAAGTAAACATTCAAGCATGTAGAAACATAGACCTGCCCTTTATATTTACATATCTTCTACAGAGGGGAATTCTAAAATATGCCTGATACCACAGTATGTTAGCTGGTTCTCATGAATATTTTTATAATTATATTCTTCATACAACTGAGATGCATATATTTCAGTCAAGAAATGGGGCAGAAATTAAATTGAAAAGTAACTGAGATTGTGACAGGTTCCTTGCTTCGAACCCGTAAAAGGCTGAGAAATCTTGCTTTTCCTTATCTGGTACTTGTCTAGTTATTAGACCTAGTATTTTCATTGAAATGTCATGGGAACACAGATAGTTGTTAGCTTCTTGAAGGGACTTCAGGAGTTTCTCAGATCTGTGGCAGGCAATTCAGTCTGGTGCCTGATGGACTATTGGCAACAGGAGATAAATCAGGTGCTGGACTCTATTGCCCTGGAATTGGTTTTTTTCCCCTAAGTGTCAATCTTGACTGGCATCTTGGTTTACTGAGACCCTCCAGGGAATGAAATGGCAGAAATGATACCTGGAGCACTAATGAAGGGGGGGGGAAGCAAAGTCATCCAAGCACAGATATTTGAGCCTACACTGTGTTGATGTGGGAGGCAAAGTATCTGGCAACAGACTTATCCAGAAGCTCTGTTTAGTGTATTTCACTCCTTTTTAAGGAGGCATCATCATTGGGTGCTGTGAACAGTTTGTACAGCTCTTTGCTAACAAAGTCACTCAGATTTGCTACAGTCACACTTCATGTGAGAAATCTCAAAGCATTGGCCTGCGAACGCTAAGGAAGTGCTCAGGGTGTGCTCTAGATTATTTTCTGCTATGTATATAGTTTTCCTATTCTGAGGAGAGCATGGAGTTACCATGCATCAGTGAAATTGTCAGCATCATCTTACAGGTTAGGTTTGAAAGAGCTATGATGCAGCCATTGTTGAAGGGACCATCTTAATCCATTAGATAATTATCATGTAGCATCCAGCATTTTGTTTTGAGGGGAAATTGTTTTGATATTTGAAGTAAATTGGTGAATAACTGCTGGGACAAACTTTCCTTCCTCACTATATTAGAACCACTTCACTGTTGTTTATTTCAATCTGTTATAGGGAGGGAAGAGAGATTGTTCCACTAGTTCTTCACTCGTAAGATGCCATTGGGGTCACTACTCAATCCCCTATTAATTTTTCCAGCTGGGAAGGTTTCAAATGGCAGTCATGTGACCGTGCTTCAAGCATTATGTGTGAGCCTGTTGCCAGATGCCCAAATCATAATCACATGATTCAGCACCAATTATAAATACCACTCATTCAGTACTGCTGCAATGCCGAATAGTTGTTGAATGGGTAAGTGAGGACTACCTTTATACAGCGTTCCCCTTTGGCACCAGTGTTATTCCTAGATAGGCAGCAAATGAAATACTGGGAGTTGTAATATTTGAAGTAGTACAGGTGTCAACTGTCTGACTAACGAACCCAAAAGAAGGGACCTTTAAGGCAATTGAGTCTTAAAAAGGTAAACTTTATTGATTCACCATCTCAGAACTGAAGAAGCAAAACCAGCTCTGGTTTTTTCTGTGCGAAAACACTATAGATTCCCCTGTCCCCACCCTCCAGATGTTCACATTGTCCAATGGTACAACTTTTTGTTATAGGAACAGTCCATTTCTCCATCAAGCATCTGCAATAGTGACCTTGGCGGCTGGCAGGCTTTCACAGTTCATGAAAGGCTTCTTGGTATCCCATTTCCTCCCTTCACATTCCACCCCTCCCTCCTGTTTAATAGAAACTAGAAGGCAATATAGTGACACAGGTTTTCACACCTCTCCATTTTATGAGTGGGCAATGGGATCTGGTACCAAATTGCCATTTTTGGTAGCATACACAAAAGTTAGACATAATAAGTACTTCTTTATTAACATGAAAAATAAGAAAATCCAAATATTGTTTTTAATAAGGTTCCAAAAGGGAATTGGTATTCTAAGCCAGGGCTTTTCAACCTTTTCACCGATTGTACCACTTTTAGGATATGGCAATATTCAAGTACCACCTAGCAAAGTGTCAAAAACTTGATAACCAAAAAAAAAACCCTGTTCAAAGTTGCAATTGCACTGAAATGACTTATGACCATTTTCACACTTATGACCATTACAGCATGCCCAGGGTCATGTGATTTATATTTGGATGCTTGGCAACTGATTCATATTTATGATGGTCACAGTGTCCCACGGTCATGTGATCCCCTTTTGCAACCTTTTGACAAGTAAAGTCAATAGCAGGGCTGCTGGTGGCTAAGTGCTAAGGCGGGACTTCCCTCCCTCCCTCTTTCTCATGCCCACCTCCTTCTGAAGGAAGAATTTTGCCCCACCCCCACCCCCATATTTTTTCTCTTCATATTTCTCAAACCGGAAATAGCCTCCAGAAACAAGAAAAGACAAACTGCTGAGTGAACTAGCTTAAAAGTGCACATTCCCACTTTAAGAATTAGCTACTGGCGTAGAAATGAAAGTAAGGAAGAAAGAAAAAATGTTGTAAGGTATTGGCTGCCGTCTTAAGGCAGCCCCCCCCTCCCCACATGCTCCGAGGGTTCTAAAGTAAAGGGAATCTACAGATCAAAATGCCTGTCATGGGAAAAACTACTTCACAAAATTCCCTTGCAGGCAAAACTTACAGCTAACAATAGCAAAGCAATAGAAGCTTACAACGAGACACATCAGCCATCACCAAATATGA
The DNA here is from genome assembly GCA_023970755.1 of Azemiops feae. Lineage (NCBI taxonomy): Eukaryota > Metazoa > Chordata > Lepidosauria > Squamata > Viperidae > Azemiops > Azemiops feae. The sequence goes on from JALGBA010002372.1 coordinate 134,623, forward strand.
AATTGCCAAACCTCCTTAAGAACAACAAAGCCCACATTGCTCAAATCCCAGAACTTCCAAGTCACAAGCACATAAGAAATCCTGTCACTCGGTCCATCTCCCTCCCTCCATCCTCGCGTGCTCACCTCCAGCCTTGCTACCTTTTTTTTCATTCCTCTTGGAGGGCAAACCCCTCCCGCCACTGCATTTCTGCCCTTGTTGCTGCGCCAGCACAGGTTGCTGCCACATTCATTTTCCAAATCAGCTCATGTCCAGGCCGTGCTTGATTTGATCTCACTCCCCCGTTCCAACCCTTGCCTCGCTTCGGTGTCCAGCTAACTGACTCGCTCGGTCCGATCACCGAAGAGCTGCTTCCTTATGTTTCTCTGATATCCCCCTCGTCATCTGCCCCAAACTGCCTCCTTTTATGAGCCTCTGTCTCCTTCCAGCCCCCAAGGCGTGTCCTCCATTCCTTTCTTCATTGGGGGGAAGGGTGAGGCCAGAAGTGAGCCTGGGGCCTTTGTCTCGCCCCACCCACTCTGCAGCTCCAGAGGACTCTCTCACTGTAAGTCCTTGCCTGTGCTGGCTTATTCCCTCCCCCACTACACTTGGTTAGGCAGGGCTGCGTACCACCTGCCACTTGTTAATGTACCACAAGTGGTACGCGTACCACAGGTTGAAAAGCCCTGGTCTAGATCCTAGGACAGTAGCGGGAGGAAGAAAATGGCAAAAATCAGGAGGGCAGGGATAGGCAGTGGCAATGGAGTGTAGGACATCCAAGGGGGCGGATAGGGAGATAGGAAAGTGGAGAAGTTGAAGTGAAGGCAAATGTGGCAGGGTGGCGGAATCTTTTATGCTGAAGAGAGCTCACTGGGCCTAGATGGAGAGGAGGCAGCAGGACAAAACCAGCATTTCACGCAGGGAGGAGAATATTAGGTCCTCGCCTAGCAACAGCATAATCCTTGCCTAACAAATGAACCAGCACCACTTGAATTGCTGTTACTAAGTGACATGATGTCTCTCTCTCTCTCTCTCTCTCTCTCTCCTCCCAGCTCTCTCTCGCTCTATCTCTCTCTCTCTATCTCTGTCTCTCTCTTCACACACACACACACACACATGCTTTGCCTAACTACACTTTGCTTAATGATGGAAATTTCAATCCCAATTAGGGTCATTAATTGAGGATTATCTATTACAACCTTGTATAAATTGACTGAAGCTAAAACAAAAGTAAGAAATTTTAGATGCTTTCTTCAGTTTTCACCTGTTTATTTCTTTCTCTTCAGATCAACAATAAACTCTGTGGTAAAGTTAAAGTACCCCAACAAGTATCCCGAGATGCAGAAGTAGTTCGTGAACTGGTTGTTCAAAGTGAACTAGGAAGTGAATACCTTCAAGGAAGAACAATTACAAAGTTTTTCTTATCTCCTCGAACTGCCCTCATCAACTTCCTCATCCAGGATTAAGAAGATATTTTCTTAGAATTGTCTATGTAAATATGACTGTGGCAGAAATAAGGATAAAGATATCCTTATTTCAGGAAAGATCAAAAAAGGAGGCCAAATGAATTCATTCAACAGTTTCAAAAGTTAATAATTTCTCTTAGTAATCTCTATAGATCATATATAATCTTGCATTGCAGACATTCATCCCTAAATACAATGTAAAAGTAAATCATGGAAGCCAAAACTAAAATGAAATTAAATATGACAAAAATTCCATAATTCTGCTATGTCACCTTAAAATCTGGTTTCATTCAATATCACAATTGAATTTTTATCTATTAAGATAAGGAGAACAATTGGAACTATTTATGCTATGAAAGGATCATTAAAATGAATGAATGAGCCTGCATTTGTGATTAGCTCATGGTTGTATATGAACTATAATGGATACATATAATTCTTACATTTCAAATAATTTCAGCTCTTAATTGTGTTACCTATGTTAGCAGTTTTCTATTGTGACAATTATCTAAGAATATTTCCAAGTGTAGGGGTTGCATGAATCTATTCTCCCTGTCAATTTCTCTCTTCCGCCTGAGAAAAATAATAAGCAACCCAATGTTCAAACATCAAAAAGTTTTGATTGTAATGTTAAATCATATAATTAGAAATGATAGGATTTGCAGTTCTAAACATGCTTATTTCAGAGGTACAGGTATTGAAAAATGGTAGACAAATTGCTTTCTAAGGTTCCACTTGGAAAAAAGGTAATTTTAATTACTTTTGTAGAGCTACCTATGACAACTATATGTAAATGTTAGTACTGAATTAAATAATAAGCTGTGATCAAGAAAACTTTCATATAAGGAAAAAATTGCAGTTCAGCTCACCATCCCAAGAAATATGTATATATAATGGGGGGCACCAAGAGAAAATCTTATCATATATTTCATACTGTGTGTCTAAAAATTACATTACAAAAAATGTATAAAATCTTCAGGTTTGCAGACTGTTGATTCTAATATGGTTTACTTTTCTGCTGTTTTAAAAGCAAGCCTTTAAAATTGCATTCTGTAATTTTGGATGCAAGTTTACTTCTCCACCCTCTACAAAAGAATAAATTATCGCTAGTTGGTGATTAAAAAAACACAATAGACTTCAATGGTAATTGTACAGCTTTAAAAGTGATAGTCTGAAATTGTAATTTCAATTACTCTTTCAAAAGCAAATCAATATTTTTCCACTGATGATCAGTCAAAATATATTTATCCCAAAATGTTTGCAAAATCAATTAGCACAATCCATGTTTTAATTCAGTTCTACTGAAATAAATAAAACTATGCAAGAACAGTAGTGTTCCTGCAAAGTTGCCATTTCATTTCAATGAAGCCTGCAATAAAGAAGTTCCTGGTGGATCATACTTATTTTGCTAATGGATTTTCTACATGCAAAGTCTGGTCTGGTTGTATGTGTATAAAAAAAGCAAAGATGAAGCAATATTATCACTTCAGAAATTTCTTTGTATGAAAAGGATATAAAATTTACAACTAGTCCAACTTTCAAAGACATCCTGGGAATTAGCTGCATTTACTGTTCCTAAAATCTGTTATGGATGGGTATGTTAAATAGACGAACAACAGGCTTAACAATTGGCTTAACAATTTTTCAGACAAAGATTCCAAAAAAAAGAAGAGAATGAATCACAGCACCAATTATTATTTGCAAAATACAGATTACATAAACTATAATTAGTTCCATTTTCCATATTGACATTAGTCTGCAAACTGTTTAACTGAATTCTCCATCCCCACAGGCTATGTCTAGTATAGTTTGTTCTGAATAACAGTGGATATCTAGAAATTAAAAGTCAAAAGTTGAGAACAAGAATCTAGATTAATAGTGTATGCAATTAGATGACAGTGCAACCAATCCAGCTGCAATAGCAAAACGATGAGCAATTCTCCAGGATACTAAAAACATGATTTAGAAAGAAGTGCCAAATACAGTGTGTTATTCAATATTTAACACAAAACTTCCCTCACTAAGAATAAAACCATCCTCACTAAACAGTCCAGTCCTTCATTTAAGGACGGCCCTAGACTCTCTTTTGGTTCCTCATTACCCATGTGGATGTGGAAAGAATTGCTTGGGCTCAAATATGCTAAATCTCTGGCAGGAAAAGAAATGAAACTTCAAGGCTCCTACTGAATGAGGCCATTAGGGGTTCATTTTTATATTGCTTGTTAATAGTCTCAAATATGCAGCTGTTACTTGGTCAATAAAGCAGACTTATTTTTGTTTCAGCCCCATAACCCTCTCTGCTTTCTTTAATACTTCACAGATAAAGATTATAGTTTTCTAATAATGCAGACAGTTTATCTGAGGAATTCTGAGAGTTGCAATCTGGACATCTTGAAGGTGCCAAGACTGAGAAACACTGCTGTTGATAAATCAATGGAACTAAAAGAAGTGAAGGGAAAAGAGTACCTCCCATTTCCTCCTAAGACTGAAAGAATTAAATAGTTGCAGATCTGAATCTGGGATTCCCCTGCCCTAATTCAAATGAAAGGATGGGAAATAGCAAATTCAAGCCCATTCCCACCATGCTGACTCTGGAATTCTGGGATTTGAAGTCTTAAAATGAGGTTGAGAAACATTGCTTTAGTTTAGAGACTGGCAGAATCTTCCTTGGATCTCACTTTTCTATTTGCAGTTAATCCCTTTCAGTTCCCTAAAAAAAGACCAAATGCACACTTCCTCTTCCACATTCCTCAAAGTAGAAGTGATTACAGCAATTACATTTCTCACAAGACAAAAATAATATTTAGAGATTTTCTGTTTGGGGGAGTTTCTTTACTTCCTTAGCATTTTAAATTGTTTTTAAGTGTCATCTAAAGCGGAATCTGGCATATTTTCTATGGAACTCCAATAGGCCTGTAATTAATAGTCTTGTCTTTTAGAGTTAAATTACCCAAGACATTTTAATAAGCAGGCAGTAGGCAGCACAGTACCCACTCCATAATTAAAACACTTTTTTAAAATCATTTCACAAGATAAACCAAGACTCAAGATTTTTGTATTCAGAAAGTATGGGAAATTCTAGAAAATGTGGTAGTGGATAAATTCTCATTAGGAGGAAAAATTATGAACATTTAAAAAAACACTGGATACACATAGATCTAAATATTGAAAAAAAGGGATAAAAGAGCCAGTTTGGTATAGTGGTTATGTGCTGGCCTAGATACCAGGACCCTCGCTGTCAGTTTTGGAAGTTGGAACTGTCAGGAAGATGGACATCACTCCCACTCCCATCGCCTTTTGGCCTGCCTGTGGTCATTCTGTTTGTTTAGATAAGGAAAGATCTCTGAAATTATGACTTAATGGGACACAGATTGTCATGTTATTATTAATGGCATGAAGGAAGAGATTGAGAGAATATTGATCGAATCCCCAGATGACACAAAATTCAGAAGAATGGCTAATATTTTAGAATAGAAAATGAGGTTTTAAAAATACAGTACCTTGACAGGAAAAAAAATGAAAGGCACAAGTGTGAAATGGAGAAAATCTGACTTGATAGTCAAACATATAAAAAGATCAAGATGTTCCTGTAGACTGAACACCAGCCAATAACATGATCCAGTTGCTAAAATGACAAATGCTATTTTGGGATGTACTCACAGGAGCAGAGTCCAGATCATGAGATGGGATTTTTCCATTCTACTAGGTCAGGCCCCTTTGGACACTATGCCCATTTTTGGGCTCCATAGTTTTCAGAATAGTAGTAATACAGCTGGAAAGGGCATCAAAAAATAAAATTGGAAGAGGGCTGTCAAGATGGTGAGGAAGTTGGAAATCACATCCTTGAAGCATAATTAAAGAAATTGTATGCATAACATACAGAAAAGAAGACAGGAAGAGATTCAATTGTAGCTTTCAAATACTGAACAATTGTCTTGTAGATGAAGGATTGGGCTTGTTCATTTTTGTGGCAAAACCACTGAGTTCAAACTATAAGGAAGAATTTTTATTTACAAGAAAGTCTCTAGCTCCACATGAATTTGCATAATTTATTTTGATGTATAATGTTGGCTTTTCTCAATGCAGATTTTTTTTTATTTCTATTCAAACTTCTGGCTAGATATTGGTTAGAAAATCACAACAGCAAAGTTGTCAGTTGATGAAACAAATTACCTTGTGAACTGGATTGTTCCTTTTCATTGGAGATTTCAGAGTCTGGATAGCTATCCATCCAAACTGCTTTAGAGAAACTGCACTGAGGATTTGGACTACTAGTCTCTGAGGTAACTTTTTGCTCTATGATATCCCATGATTGCCCACAATATTGACGCATGTCTTGGTGACAAATATGGGACAAAATGGTTCACATCAGCCAAAATGAAATTAATTTCAGCTATTTAGTGTTGAAACTGGTTCGTGATTTAACGGCAATTATATGTCCAAATATGAATGTTCCCAAGTATAAATAATGCTGTCTGCTTGAGTCCAGTTCCAGAAATATTTCTGTCAGTTGGTCACATGCATTCCAGTGGGCGGATCTGGCATGCCAAGGCACAATTTCACTTTGTCTTTAAAACTAAGACAGAGCAATCAGTTGCCTCCAGGAAAGCAGAGAAATTCTTTAAATTCCTCTTTAGAAAAGGGTTGTGTTTGTTCATTGAAGGCTGAAACGAAAATGCTCCCTCTTCACACACCCTAAATCCTTCTCTGGACTATTTTCTGTTCTCTGAACTATATGCATTATTGTATTGTAAAAGCATGGATTGACTCTTTGTATTAATAAAGAGAGAATTTAAGCCTCTAGCAGTCACTAGGGAAATTAATGAAAATGTTTATTTCCTGTTCTCATACAGGTAAACAGAAAATATTATATTTGAGGGAAAGCAGTAATAATGGTTTGTGACATGTGCAACTTGAACACTGAATAGAAATTTAAAAAATCTGCTTTGAGAAAAGCTAATGTTATATATCAAGAATAAATTATGCAAATTCATAAGGGGCCAGAAATATTCTTGTAAACAAAAAGTTAGAAGCTGGGGCTTTGTAGCATCCCAATACTCCATTTGTCTTATTTCAATTCAAATTCACTTAGATGTTCCAGAATATTGTTCTAGAATATTGGCCGTGCTGATTAGATCTGATACGAGTGCAGAGATATCATAATATCTGAGACTCCTTCATATCATTGGAATTTATTAAATTTATATGGCTGCCTATCTTAAATGTATGATTCTGAAAGGTTAAAAAGCAAAAGCAAAATAAAAACAATAAAACTATACATGTCATAAACAGTGGCCAGGCAACAATTTATAACAAGCATCCATTCAATATAGCCAAAGACCAGGCTAATACCAGGGCACCATATTAATTAATGAACAGAATGGTGATTTTAAAAAAGTCTCCAAAAGGTCTTCCACAAGTATTGGAAGATCAAAATTGAAAATTAATATGCAGAAATAGGCTGCTAGAAGAGGAAGTTCTCCATTTAATTTTTAAGAGTATAGCACAGAGGTTGTCTCCCAAAAAAGTAGTTTATGGAAATGTTCCCAGGTGCTTAAATTTATAGGAAAAGGTGTGGGGAGGTGGGGGTGCGCGCAAAGAGGAACATACTCTGTGGAAGAGGACTGTGTATGTGTGTTGTGTTATTCTAATGATCTAACAGTTCATCGAAAATTCATTAAAAGTGTTTGCTGAAATGTGTTAATTTCTCCCTTTTACATCTTAAGTGTGTTAATTTCTCCTTCCTTGTTTTGGGTTATTGGATTTTTTTTATATGCTCAAGGAATGAAGTATTTTGTGGGGAGGGGGTTCCTGTTGACTTGTTGGATCACTCCTGCCACTGCCTGTTCTTTTGATACCTGGTGTCACTCATTCTTTGGGCTGCAGTGGTTAGTCTTGCAGTTTGGTTTTGAATGGCTTTTCCCTACAATGTTTCTCAACACTTGCCAGAAGGTCAAATTTAAAGGACATTTTATGAGGGTAAAAGAAGCAAACAAAAAATTAAATCTAACACAAGTATTGACTTAATGTAAAATTTTCCTCCTAAAGGGCAAATTTTTGCAAAAGTCTTTGCACAGACAACTCTACATATAAAAAGTTTCCCATAAGGCAGCCATGTTTGGTTATTTAGTTAATTGATTTGTACAGCTACCCATCTTAACAAGGGTGTCTGAGAAGCAAACAATATCAAAATGCAAACAAAACATGTAGAAAACATAAAATATATAACAGCCAAGGAAGTATTACAGTGCAAAATTGCTAAAACAATCAGGAGATGGGTCCCTTTACATACTCCGGGCTCCAGGCTTGGGCACAGAAGTAGATACTTAGGGGCCATGAAAGGCCAGCAGCTTCCTCCTCTGATCTCTGGTGGGAGAAAGTTCCATAGGAAAAGCACAATGGGGAAAAGGCATCCATGTTGTACATATATGTGCGACATCATAGCAAAACCTACTGAAGGGGTGAGTGCATGCATGCCACAAGACATATGATGAGTTCTACATGTTATTGTATTGCCTGAATGAGCTTCTGTACAATAAATTTGAATTGAGAAGCTAGAAATAAAATTATCATTTAATAATAAAATGTCTTTGAAGAAATAATCATTATTATTTTAGATAATTTTCTGTTCTCTTCTCTTCTGTTCTGTTCTAATAAATTCCTAAAAGTATGCTTCCAATTTTCATGACCATCTATTCCTTTGACTCTACTCCCTTTTCCTATCTCGTGTAGGCAAACACAAGGACTTGTTTGACTAAGAAAACAGTAAAATGAAAGCTCTGTTGGAGAAGAATTATGTTACTTGACAGTGGTAAAAAAAATAGCAGTCTAGTAGCACCTTTTCCTACAAATCAATTCTAAGGCATAAGAATTTGTGAGCAGATGCTCACAGGGGTTTATGTCTTTTAATAAAATCTGTTGGCAGGAAAAAGTGCTACCTGCTCCTTTAGTAAAATGAAGGACGAGAGCAACCAGGCATAGCATTTTTCCTATGTAGGATTGTATTTCGCATTGTCAGAAGGAAATGTATTCTTTGACCCGTGTTATTAACCCAGATAACATCCTGAAGAGCAGGAAATAAGTACCTAAATAAATTACATTTTAAAAGCATTGTTATTGTCACATGTGAAAAAAATAATTGTCACAAATATATCCTGCTACTAGAAAAACAAAAGTGGTTACTTCACTTGAAATATGAAAGCAAAGTCAGGAAAATATTCCAGCATTGATAAGTCTGGCATAATTTTATATTTGCAGACCGGCTCTTGGAAACGTACACATTGCCATAGAGGCTGGAGAAATTCTAAAAAAGATCTCCAGGTCAAACGTGGAAAAAAAAAGGAATACTTTCCATGCTGTCTGTATCCATATTGTTTTACATATGCCCAATCTAATTCTCTGTGAACAGGAAGGATATACTGTATGAATTACATTGTTTGCTAAGGCCAAGAGAAGTCAGGGAAAGAGAAAATAAGATGGCTGCTTCCTTCTCAATGAATACTGAGCTCAAATTAGAAAACTGAATAATACTACAGATTGGAAAAAAGAGAAGAAGATATACAAAGTGCGTAGTGATTCATAAAAAGGCAAACCAAAACAAAAATGTTTTACAGTAAAGTCCATGTTTTTTTCTCCCTTTTGTTCATCATTTTATTTCCAGACAGGGCAAATGATTTCACATGACTCTCCTAGCAAGCTGTGGCAACTTGGAAGCCAATAAAAATATGGTATGACTTATTTAAACATCTTTTAAAGTGGTTTAGTACTTGGGTCTCATTTAATGGCAGGGAAGATGCAGAGAAAGCTTGATGATTGATAAGGTGACCAACCGTCCTCCTTTAGGGAGGACAGTCCTCCTTTTGTAAGTTCTGTCCTCCCT
>JALGBA010002373.1:0-11738 GCA_023970755.1 Azemiops feae
GCGCACACACACACACACACACACGCATATCATTGTTATTATATAAATAATAAAGCCGGAGCTAAAGGGGCCACTTGGTCCATCATCCAACAACATTCTCTCTTCAGGGTCCTTGGTGCTCTCTGAGCTTGGTGGTTTCCTTGCAGACGTTTCGTGACCCAACTCGTACTACCGCAGGTGAGCCGAGCAGCCACAAAAAGAAATAAAGCTTTTAAATGGAGTTTTAAGTGTAGTATTTATGAATGAAACCTCAGTAATATTAGGTGATGTTTTTGTGTCTCCGCGTCGCAGCAAAAGGGCTTCCCTTCGCCCTATTAACATTAATAAGGCGTTACTAATAAAGATAGAGGATAATAACTTTAAAATCCCATTCAAAAGGTCTTATTTCTTTCGGCACACTTTTACGTCGCAAAGCATAGGCATCGAGGCAATCCCAGGCGGGTGAATCTGGAATGGAGGGTTTAGGGATGGAAGAAACAAGGGACGGGCGGGGAGGCCGGCGGGCAGCTGCTTCTAAGTGTGCATGGTGCCTCTGGGCATATGTAAAGTGCGAGGGGAAAGAGGAGGGAAGGAAATCTCGGCTGCCTCCAGCTTCACTTGCTCAGCCCATATTGACTGACTGGGAAGCTAAAAGGGGCTTTCTAAACCGCTAGGCGAGATGGGGCAGATAAATGTCATCATAATATAAATTATATAGTATTATCATACACCCACGCACGCACGGGCGCACACACACACACACGCATATCATTGTTTTTATATGAATAATAAAGCCGGAGCTAAAGGGGCCACTTGGTCCATCATCCAACAACATTGTCTCTTCAGGGTCCTTGGTGCTCTCTGAGCTTGGTGGTTTTTTTGCAGACGTTTCGTGACCCAACTAGGTAACATCATCAGTGCTAGAAGAGAGAGGAATTTGCTCTCTCTTTATATACCTAGTGGCTTGTCCTATCAGGGTTGATGGAGGTGTTCCTGGTAGTTTCTTGATTGGGCGGTTGTTTACTTATTTATTTAGCGTATGGCATATCATACATTGACTTGCAGTATATATTAACATTTCACCTAGATTAGAAAAACACAATAAAATATAAATGTTAAAAAGATTTTTGTTCAGATACCAATAGGCCGTCTAACCATTGAAGTGCAGCCTCCTTTATATTAGATAGATAGATAGATAGATAGATAGATAGATAGATAGATAGATAGATAGATAGATAGATAGATAGATAGATAGATAGATAGATAGATAGATCTACACGATATGTTGCAGGTTTGCACAGTTGACTTTCATGCCTAAGGTGGGACTAGAACCGACAGTCTTCCGATTTCTAGTCCCGTGCCTTAAGTATCCCGCATTGTCTCTCACTGTCTATTGAGATTCTCAGTCATCCGGGTCATAATTGTCCCAAAGATGCTTTTTCAGGAGGCAACTGGACTTTCTTAATTTTCTTTGAAGACGTTTCGCTTCTCATACAAGAAGCTTCTTCAGCTCTGACTGGAGCATCCACTTAATGGCCTCGGCTGCTTTTGTAAAACCTAAGTAGTGTCACAACTAGTGGAGGCTAGTGAAAAGATACTATTGGAGTGTATTGTGTCATACGCTAAATAAATACGTTTGTGTTTTTATTTATTTATTGCGATCACTTGGTGGTCGCCAGCAAATTTTAGGGGACGTCACAAATTTGGAGGTGGTGTACTCGGTCAACCCTGGAGTCCAATTTAATACAGTTCCTGCTTTTCCTGGATAAACCATTTAGTTACCTGCAAAGTACATGCAGGCTGGGGAATTCTGGGACTTGAAGTCCACAAAAATTGCCAAGTTTGAGAAACGCTGGATGACTTATAGGGATTAAACTTGTCCCCTGCTGGCTGGGAATGGATGTGCAATACTCTGTGACACTCCACCTTTGCGGGGGGCTTTTATATAGGGCGCCCCCAATACAATCCAGATTTCTGCATTGTCTTTTTTCCGTCCTTAACTCCAATCCAAAGCCTTCCTCCATATATGCTCCAGCAAACTCGGAAGTCTTGTTTCTATCGGCCGCTCTACCATTTCCACCCGAGCTCTCTGTTACATTTCTATGGCGATTCCCAAGTTCGAGGGTTTCAGAGCAGAAAGCCCAGTCTGCCCTCCGCTCTCCTTTCCTACCTCCATGGTGCCTTTCCGCTTCTCTGCCGCAATAGGGGACGCGCCTTCTGATGGCGTCAGCCCGGCGAACGCCCCGAGAAGGCTGTCCCGCGGCGAAGGAGAGGCAAAGTGGAGCCCTTCGCGGCTGCTGCCTTTGCATCAGGCCAAGGTTTAGGCTGGGGCTTCAGGAATCTTCCCCGATCTGCCGCTCGCGTGGTACTAGGAGTTGCGTTTCCCACGAACAAACGAACGTTGCCGCGATGAACTCAATTTGCCTGTGTTCGCACTCCCTTCTAGTAACATGACCGGAGGGAGCCGGGCGTTTAGGGCAAGTTTATTGCTGTTATTCTTAAATTATTTTGTGCTTTCCACTTGTCTCGTGACTCCTGGCCATGCCTGACAAAATCCCTGCGGTTTTCTTGGCAAGGTTTTCCCCCCCAGCTGCGGTTAGAATAGAATAACCGAGTTGGAAGGGACCTTGGAGGTCTTCTAGTCCAACCCCCTGCTTAGGCAGGCAACCCTATACCATTTCAGACAAATGGTTTGCCGTTGCTTCCTTCCTAGGGCCGAGAGAGAGTGACTGGCCCAAAGCTGGTTTTGGAGTGACTGACCCAGATGATTTTTTGCGTATTTTTTTAATGCAGCCTTTGTTATTTTTTTATAAATAACTCAAGGCGGCAAATATATCTAATGCTCCTTCCTTCTCTTATTTTCGCCATGCAGCAACAGCCCTAGGGTTAGGGTTAGACTTAGGCTGACTAGGAGAGGAATTGGCCCAAAGCTGGTTTCTCATACCTTAAGGTGGTACTAAAACTCAGCCCCCACCCCCAATTTCTAGCCTGGCACCTTCCACCCCAATTGACTAGCTGTCTATTTTTCCCCCCAGTGAAATGATATTCACGAATGGGCATACTAGGAAGATTAGAAACTAAGATGCAGCAAGAAATTAGTGTGATGTAGGTAGACATAAAACATTTTAATAAATGCGTCAGTTTCAAAACTAGCAGCGAAGGTAAAATCTAATCTCACTCATTTTAATATTAAGCATAGCAATAAATTTATGTATGTTTGGTGAGGTTTATCTTTAAAGTTAGCACCTATCAAAGTAACCTTAATTCATCATTACAGGCCTTTTTGAAGGCCGCGCCATCTCTCGCTAAGGGACAAGCAGGTACAGCAGCCACCAAAAGAAATAAACCTTTTAAATGGCGTTTTAAGTTTATTTTTCTTTATTAATAAAACCTTACTAATATTAGGTTATCTTACTCTGCCCCAGGGTCGCAGCAAAAGGGCCTCCCGTCGCCCTATTAATATTAATAAGGCGTTAATAATAAAGATAGAGAATAATAACCTTAAAATCTCATTCAAAAGGTCTATTTATTTCCGGCGGCCGCAATGCCCGTTTGACCACAGGAGGGCACGTTTTTCCGTCCCATAGCATTAACATCTAGACCTTCTCGGCATGGCGACCTCCGTCCGTCCAATTGGCCATCCCCCAGTCATTTGGAATCGACCTTCCTATCATGCCGACTCTTTGTCCGTCGCTTTTAGTCATCCCTCGTCTCGCAGCCTTCTCACCTAGAATGCTATCGTCCCCGCTTTTGACGGCCACCTCGCCATAGAGACCCCTGTGCATCCCGTCGGCAACTCCTGTCCTCTTTTCTGCTCTACGCTGCCGCAAGAAGAGAAAAAAAGCCTCGTACTACGCAGGTGAGCCGAGCAGCCACAAAAAAGAAATAAAGCTTTTAAATGGAGTTTTAAGTGTAGTATTTATAATGAAACCTCGTAATATTAGGTGAGTTTTTGTGTCCCCGCGTCGCAGCAAAAGGCTCCCTTCGCCCTATAACATTAATAAGGCGTTACTAATAAAGATAGAGGATAATAACTTTAAAATCTCATTCAAAAGGTTATTTCTTTCGCACAGTTTACGTCGCAAACATAGGCATCGAGGCAATCCCAGGCGGGTGAATCTGGAATGGAGGGTTTAGGGATGGAAAGAAACGAGGGACGGGCGGGGAGGCCGGCGGGTAGCTGCTTCTAAGTGGCATGGTGCCTCTGGGCATATGTAAGTGCGAGGGGAAAGAGGAGGGAAGGAAATCTCGGATGCCTCAGCTTCACTTGCTCAGCCCATATTGACTGACTGGGAAGCTAAAAAGGGCTTTCTAAACCTCTAGGCGAGATGGGGCAGATAAATGTCATCATAATATAAATTATATAGTATTATCATACACCCACGCACGCACGGGCGCACACACACACACACACGCATATCATTGTTTTTATATGAATAATAAAGCCGGAGCTAAAGGGGCCACTTGGTCCATCATCCAACAACATTGTCTCTTCAGGGTCCTTGGTGCTCTCTGAGCTTGGTGGTTTTTTTGCAGACGTTTCGTGACCCAACTAGGTAACATCATCAGTGCTAGAAGAGAGAGGAATTTGCTCTCTCTTTATATACTTAGTGGCTTGTCCTATCAGGGTTGATGGAGGTGTTCCTGGTAGTTTCTTGTTTGGGCGGTTGTTTACTTATTTATTTAGTGTATGGCATATCATACATGGACTTGCAGTATATATTAACATTTCACCTAGATTAGAAAAACACAATAAAATATAAATGTTAAAAAGATTTTTGTTCAGATACCAATAGGCCGTCTAACCATTGAAGCGCAGCATCCTTTATATTAGATAGATAGATAGATAGATAGATAGATAGATAGGTAGGTAGATAGATAGATAGATAGATAGATAGATAGATAGATAGATAGATAGATAGATAGATAGATAGATAGATAGATAGATAGATAGATAGATAGATAGATAGATAGATAGATCGATCTACACGATATGTTGCAGGTTTGCACAGTTGACTTTCATGCCTAAAGTGGGACTAGAACCGACAGTCTTCCGATTTCTAGTCCAGTGCCTTAAGTAGCCCGCATTGTCTCTCACTGTCTATGGAGATTCTCAGTCATCCGGGTCATAATTGTCCCAAAGATGCTTTTTCAGGAGGCAACTGGACTTTCTTGATTTTCTTTGAAGACGTTTCGCTTCTCATACAAGAAGGTTCTTCAGCTCTGACTGGAGCATCACTTAATGGCCTTGGCTGCTTTTGTAAAACCTAAGCAGTGTCACAACTAGTGGAGGCTAGTGAAAAGATACTGTCGGAGTGTATTGTGCCATACGCTAAATAAATACGTTTGTGTTTTTATTTATTTATTGCGATCACTTGGGGGTTGCCAGCAAATTTTAGGGGACGTCACAAATTTGGAGGTGGTGTACTCGGTCAACCCTGGAGTCCAATTTAATACAGTTCCTGCTTTCCCTGGATAAACCATTTAGTTACCTGCAAACTGCATGCAGGCTGGGAAATTCTGGGACTTGAAGTCCACAAAAAATTGCCAAGTTTGAGAAACGCTGGATGACTTATAGGGATTAAACTTGTCCCCTGCTGGCTGGGAATGGATGTGCAATACTCTGTGACACTCCACCTTTGCGGGGGGCTTTTATATAGGGCGCCCCCAATACAATCCAGATTTCTGCATTGTCTTTTTTCCGTCCTTAACTCCAATCCAAAGTCTTCCTCCATATATGCTCCAGCAAACTCGGAAGTCTTGGTTCTACCGGCCGCTCTACCATTTCCACCCGAGCTCTCTGGTTACATTTCTATGGCGATTCCAAGTTCGATGGTTTCAAGAGCGGAAAGCCCAGTCTGCCCTCCGCTCTCCTTTCCTACCTCTATGGTGCCTTTCCGCTTCTCTGCCGAAATAGGGGACGCGCCTTCTGATGGCGTCACAGCCCGGCGACGCCCGAGAAGGCTGTCCCGCGGCGAAGGAGAAGGCAAAGGTGGAGCCGGCGGCGCTGCTGCCTTTGCATCAAGGCCAGGTTAGGCGGGGGCTCAGGGAAGCTTCCCCGAATCTGCCGCTCGGCGTGGGTACTAGGAGTTGCGTTCCCACGACACGCGTTGCCCGATGAACTCAATTGCCTGTGTTCGCACTCCCTTCTAGTAACATGACCGGAGGGAGCCGGGCGTTTAGCAAGTTATTGCTGTTATTCTTAATATTATTTGTTGCTTTCCACTTAGTCTCGACTCCTGGCCATTGCCTGACCAAATCCCTGCGGTTTTCTTGGCAAGGTTTTTCCCCCCAGCTGCGGTTAGAATAGAATAACCGAGTTGGAAGGGACCTTGGAGGTCTTCTAGTCCAACCCCCTGCTTAGGCAGGCAACCCTATACCATTTCAGACAAATGGTTTGCCGTTGCTTCCTTCCTAGGGCCGAGAGAGAGTGACTGGCCCAAAGCTGGTTTTGGAGTGACTGACCCAGATGACTTTTTGCGTAATTTTTTAATGCAGCCTTTGTTATTTTTTTATAAATAACTCAAGGCGGCAAATATATCTAATGCTCCTTCCTTCTCTTATTTTCGCCATGCAGCAACAGCCCTAGGGTTAGGGTTAGATTTAGGCTGACTAGGAGAGGAATTGGCCCAAAGCTGGTTTCTCATACCTAAGGTGGTACTAAAACTCAGCCCCCACCCCCAATTTCTAGCCTGGCCACCTTCCACCCCCATTGACTAGTCTGGCTATTTTTCACCCCAGTGAAATGATATTCACGATTGGCAACTAGGAAGATTAGAAACTAGATGCGCAGAATTAAGTGTGATGTAGGTAGAACATAAAACATATTTAATAAATGGCGTCAGTTCACAACTAGCATCGAGTAATCTAATCTCACTCATTTTACTATTAAGCATAGCAATACATTTTATGTATGTTTGGTGAGGTTTATCTTTAAAGTTAGCACCTATCAAAGTAACCTTAATTCATCATTACAGGCCTTTTTGAAGGCCGTGCCATCTCTCGCTAAGGGACAAGCAGGTACAGCAGCCACCAAAAGAAATAAACCTTTTAAATGGCGTTTTAAGTTTATTATTCTTTATTAATAAAACCTTACTAATATTAGGTTATCTTACTCTGCCCCAGGGTCGCAGCAAAAAGGGCCTCCCGTCGCCCTATTAATATTAATAAGGCGTTAATAATAAAGAGAGAGAATAATAACCTTAAAATCCCATTCAAAAGGTTTTATTTATTTCGGCGGCCGCAATACCCGCTTTGACCACAGGAGGGCACGTTTTTCCGTCCCATAGCATTAACACCTAGACCTTCTCGGCATGGCGGCCTCCCGTCCGTCCAAATTGGCCATCCCCCAGTTCATTTGGAATCGACCTTCCTATCATGGCCGACTCCTTGTCCGTCGCTTTTAGTCATCCCTCGCAACTTCCTCTCGCAGCGGCCTTCTCACCATAGAGATTTCTTGTCCGTTCCTGCTATCGTCCCCCAGGGCTTTTGACGGCCACCATAGAGACCTCCTGTGCATCCCGTCGGCAACTTCCTGTCCTCTTTTCTGCTCTACGCTGCCGCAAGAAGGAAAAAAGCCTCGTACTACGCAGGTGAGCCGAGCAGCCACAAAAAGAAATAAGCTTTTAAATGGAGTTTTAAGTGTAGTATTTATGAATGAAACCTCAGTAATATTAGTGATGTTTTTGTGTCCCCGCGTCGCAGCAAAGGGCTTCCCTTCGCCCTATTAACATTAATAAGGCGTACTCAAGATAGAGGATAATAACTTTAAAATCTCATTCAAAGGTCTATTTCTTTCGGCACAGTTTACGTCGCAAAGCATAGGCATCGAGGCAATCCCAGGCGGGTGAATCTGGAATGGAGGGTTTAGGGATCGGGGAGGCCGGCGGGTAGCTGCTTCTAAGTGTGCATGGTCCTCTGGGCATATGAGTGCGAGGGGAAAGAGAGGGAGGAAATCTCGGCTGCCTCTAGCTTCACTTGCTCAGCCCATATTGACTGCCTAAAAGGGGCCTAAACCTCTAGGCGAGATGGGGCAGATAAATGTCATCATAATATAAATTATATAGTATTATCTCACACACACACACACACACGCTATCTAAAAGCTAAAGGGCCAGTCAGGGTCCTTGTGCTCTCTGATGCAGACGTTTCGTGACTCGTACTACCGCAGGTGAGCCGAGCAGCCACAAAAAGAAATAAAGCTTTTAAATGGAGTTTTAAGTGTAGTATTTATGAATGAAACCTCAGTAATATTAGGTGATGTTTTGTGTCCCCGCGTCGCAGCAAAAGGGCTTCCCTTCGCCTATTAACATTAATAAGGCGTTACTAATAAAGATAGAGGATAATAACTTTAAAATCCCATTCAAAAGGTCTATTTCTTTCGGCACAGTTTTACGTCGCAAAGCATAGGCATCGAGGCAATCCCAGGCGGGTGAATCTGGAATGGAGGGTTTAGGGATGGAAGAAACAAGGGACGGGCGGGGAGGCCGCGGGCAGCTGCTTCTAAGTGTGCATGGTGCCTCTGGCATATGTAAAGTGCGAGGGGAAAGAGGAGGGAAGGAAATCTCGGCTGCCTCCAGCTTCACTTGCTCAGCCCATATTGACTGACTGGGAAGCTAAAAGGGGCTTTCTAAACCTCTAGGCGAGATGGGGCAGATAAATGTCATCATAATATAAATTATATAGTATTATCATACACCACGCACGCACGCGCGCACACACACACACGCATATCATTGTTGTTATATGAATAATAAAGCCGGAGCTAAAGGGGCCACTTGGTCCATCATCCAACAACATTGTCTCTTCAGGGGTCCTTGGTGCTCTCTGAGCTTGGTGGTTTTTTTGCAGACGTTTCGTGACCCAACTAGGTAACATCATCAGTGCTAGAAGAGAGAGGAATTTGCTCTCTCTTTATATACTTAGTGGCTTGTCCTATCAGGGTTTATGGAGGTGTTCCTGGTAGTTTCTTGATTGGGCGGTTGTTTACTTATTTATTTAGCGTATGGCATATCATACATGGACTAGCAGTATATATTAACATTTCACCTAGATTAGAAAAACACAATAAAATATAAATGTTAAAAAGATTTTTGTTCAGATACCAATAGGCCGTCTAACCATTGAAGTGCAGCCTCCTTTATATTAGATAGATAGATAGATAGATATGATAGATCGTAGATAGAGATAGATAGATTATACGATAGATAGATAGATAGATATATAATAGATAATATATTATAGATAATAGATAGATGATGATCTACACGATAGGTTGCAGTTGCACAGTTGACTTTGCCATGCCTAGGTGGACTAGACCGACAGTCTCCCGATTCCTAGTCCCCAGTGCCTTAAGTATCCCGCTTTGTCTCTCACTGTCTATGGAGATTCTCAGTCATCCGGGTCATAATTGTCCCAAAGATGCTTTTTCAGGAGGCAACTGGACTTTCTTAATTTTCTTTGAAGACGTTTCGCTTCTCATACAAGAAGCTTCTTCAGCTCTGACTGGAGCATCCACTTAATGGCCTCGGCTGCTTTTGTAAAACCTAAGTAGTGTCACAACTAGTGGAGGCTAGTGAAAAGATACTATTGGAGTGTATTGTGTCATACGCTAAATAAATACGTTTGTGTTTTTATTTATTTATTGCGATCACTTGGTGGTCGCCAGCAAATTTTAGGGGACGTCACAAATTTGGAGGTGGTGTACTCGGTCAACCCTGGAGTCCAATTTAATACAGTTCCCGCTTTCCCTGGATAAACCATTTAGTTACCTGCAAACTGCATGCAGGCTGGGGAATTCTGGGACTTGAAGTCCACAAAAATTGCCAAGTTTGAGAAACGCTGGATGACTTATAGGGATTAAACTTGTCCCCTGCTGGCTGGGAATGGATGTGCAATACTCTGTGACACTCCCCCTTTGCGGGGGGCTTTTATATAGGGCGCCCCCAATACAATCCAGATTTCTGCATTGTCTTTTTCCCGTCCTTAACTCCAATCCAAAGTCTTCCTCCATATATGCTCCAGCGAACTCGGAAGTCTTGGTTCTACCGGCCGCTCTACCATTTCCACCCGAGCTCTCTGGTTACATTTCTATGGCGATTCCCAAGTTCGACGGTTTCAAGAGCGGAAAGCCCAGTCTGCCCTCCGCTCTCCTTTCCTACCTCTATGGTGCCTTTCGGCTTCTCTGCCGAAATAGGGGACGCGCCTTTTGATGGCGTCACAGCCCGGCGACGCCCCGAGAAGGCTGTCCCGCGGCGAAGGAGAAGGCAAAGGTGGAGCCGGCGGCGCTGCTGCCTTTGCATCAAGGCCAGGTTAGGCGGGGGCTTCAGGGAAGCTTCCCCGAATCTGCCGCTCGTCGTGGGTACTAGGAGTTGCGTTCCCACGACACGCGTTGCCCGATGAACTCAATTGCCTGTGTTCGCACTCCCTTCTAGTAACATGACCGGAGGGAGCCGGGCGTTTAGCAAGTTATTGCTGTTATTCTTAATATTATTTGGTGCTTTCCACTTAGTCTCGACTCCTGGCCATTGCCTGACCAAATCCCTGCGGTTTTCTAGGCAAGGTTTTCCCCCCCAGCTGCGGTTAGAATAGAATAACCGAGTTGGAAGGGACCTTGGAGGTCTTCTAGTCCAACCCCCTGCTTAGGCAGGCAACCCTATACCATTTCAGACAAATGGTTTGCCGTTGCTTCCTTCCTAGGGCCGAAAGAGAGTGACTGGCCCAAAGCTGGTTTTGGAGTGACTGACCCAGATGACTTTTTGCGTATTTTTTTAATGCAGCCTTTGTTATTTTTTTATAAATAACTCAAGGCGGCAAATATATCTAATGCTCCTTCCTTCTCTTATTTTCGCCATGCAGCAACAGCCCTAGGGTTAGGGTTAGACTTAGGCTGACTAGGAGAGGAATTGGCCCAAAGCTGGTTTCTCATACCTAAGGTGGTACTAAAACTCAGCCCCCACCCCCAATTTCTAGCCTGGCACCTTCCACCCCAATTGACTAGCTGTCTATTTTTCAACCCAGTGAAATGATATTCACGACTGGGCCTACTAGGAAGATTAGAAACTAAGATGCAGCAAGAAATTAGTGTGATGTAGGTAGACATAAAACATTTTAATAAATGCGTCAGTTTCAAAACTAGCAGCGAAGGTAAAATCTAATCTCACTCCTTTTAATATTAACCATAGCAATAAATTTATGTATGTTTGGTGAGGTTTATCTTTAAAGTTAGCACCTATCAAAGTTACCTTAATTCATCATCATAGGCCTTTTTGAAGGCCGCGCCATCTCTCGCTAAGGGACAAGCAGGTACAGCAGCCACCAAAGAAATAAACCTTTTAAATGGCGTTTTAAGTTTATTATTCTTTATTAATAAAACCTTACTAATATTAGGTTATCTTATTCTGCCCCAGGGTCGCAGCAAAAGGGCCTCCCGTCGCCCTATTAATATTAATAAGGCGTTAATAATAAAGATAGAGAAGAATAACCTTAAAATCCCATTCAAAAGGTTTATTTATTTCGGCGGCCGCAATGCCCGTTTTGACCACAGGAGGGCACGTTTTTCCGTCCCATAGCATTAACATCTAGACCTTCTCGGCATGGCGACCTCCCGTCCGTCCAAATTGGCCATCCCCCAGTTCATTTGGAATCGACCTTCCTATCATGGCCGACTCTTTGTCCGTCGCTTTTAGTCATCCCTCGCAACTTCCTCTCGCAGCGGCCTTCTCACCATAGAGCTTTCTTGTCCGTTCCTGCTATCGTCC
>JALGBA010002374.1:0-18240 GCA_023970755.1 Azemiops feae
AGAAAACATATTTCCGATTCTCCTGATGGGGAATCCGAAAAACCCACTTGTTTTTCGGATCTGACCTCTCCCTGAGGAGTTATCCCAGAGCGTATATCGCATTTGTTGGTAAACATCCAATTCAGCATCAAAAGTCAAATTTTGAGACAGAATTCAAACTCAAAAAGCAAATGTATATTCAGGTTCCCCTGCGATGGGGAATCTGAAAAACCAATTGTTTTCCGAATCCCACACCTTCTCTGTGGAATTAGCCCACGGCGAATCTCACATTTGTTGGTAAAAATCCAATTCAGCTTCAAAATTCAAATTTTGAGACAGAATTCAAATTCAAAAAGAAAACATTTATTCAGGTTCCCTGGGATGGGGAATCCGAAAAACCACTTGTTTTTGGATCCGACCTCTCTTAGAGGAGTTAGCCCCGAGCATATCTCTCATTTGTTGGTAAACATCCAATTCAGCTTCAAAATTCAAATTTTGAGACAGAATTCAAATTCAAAAAGAAAACACATATTCAGGTTCCCCTGGGGTGGGGAAGCTGAAAAACCACTTGTTTTCCGAATCCCACACCTTCTCTGTGGAATTAGCCCACGGCGAATCTCACATTTGTTGGTAAAAATCCAATTCAGCTTCAAAATTCAAATTTTGAGACAGAATTCAAATTCAAAAAGAAAACATTTATTCAGGTTCCCTGGGATGGGGAATCCGAAAAACCACTTGTTTTTCGGATCCGACCTCTCTCAGAGGAGTTAGCCCAGGGCATATCTCACATTTGTTGGTAAACCTCCAATTCAGCTTCAAAATTCAAATTTTGAGACAGAATTAAAATTCAAAAAGAAAACATATATTCAGGTTCCCCTGGGGTGGGGAAGCTGAAAAACCACTTGTTTTCCGAATCCCACACCTTCTCTGAGGAGTTAGCCCAGGGCATATCTCACATTTGTTGGTAAACATCCAATTCAACTTCAAAATTCAAATTTTGAGACAGAATTCAAATTCAAAAAGCAAACATTTATTCAGGTTCCCTGGGTTGGGGAAGCCGGAAAACCACTTGTTTTCCGTATCTGACCTCTCATTGAGGAGTTATCCTAGAGCGTATCTCACATTTGTTGGTAAAAATCCAATTCAGCCTCAAAAGTCAAATTTTGAGAAAGAATTCAAATTCAAAAAGCAAATGTATATTCAGGTTCCCCTGGGATGGGGAATCTGGAAAACCACTTGTTTTCTGGATCCAACCTCTCCCTGAGGAGTTGTCCCAGAGCGTATATCGCATTTGTTGGTAAACATCCCATTCAGCCTCAAAAGTCAAATTTTGAGACAGAATTCAAATTCAAAAAGAAAACATATATTCAGATTCTCCTGGGATGGGGAATCCGAAAAACCACTTGTTTTTCGGATACGACCTCTCTTAGAGGAGTTAGCCCAGGGCATATCTCACATTTGTTGGTAAACATCCAATTCAGCCTCAAAAGTCATATTTTGAGACAGAAATCAAATTCAAAAAGCAAACATTTATTCAGGTTCCCTGGGGTGTGGAAGCAGAAAAACCACTTGTTTTCCGGATCCGACCTCTCCCTGAGGAGTTATCCGAGAACATATCTCACATTTGTTGGTAAACATCCAATTCAGCCTCAAAAGTCAAACTTTGAGACAGAATTCAAATTCAAAAAGAAAACATATATTCTGGTTCCCCTGGGGTGGGGAAGCTGAAAAACAATTTGTTTTCCGAATCCCACCCCTTCTCTGTGGAATTAGCCCACGGCGAATCTCACATTTGTTGGTAAAAATCCAATTCAGCTTCAAAATTCAAATTTTGAGACAGAATTCAAATTCAAAAAGAAAACATTTATTCAGGTTCCCTGGGGTGCGGAAGCCGAAAAACCACTTTTTTTCCGGATCCGACCTCTCCCTGAGGAGTTATCCCAGAGCGTATATCGCATTTGTTGGTAAACATCCAATTCAGCATCAAAAGTCAAATTTTGAGACAGAATTCAAATTCAAAAAGAAAACATATATTCAGATTCTCCTGGGATGGGGAATCCGAAAAACCACTTGTTTTTCGGATCCGACCTCTCTCAGAGGAGTTAGCCCACGGCGCATCTCACATTTGTTGGTAAACATCCAATTCAGCTTCAAAATTCAAATTTTGAGACAGAATTCAAATTCAAAAAGCAAACATTTATTCAGGTTCCCTGGGGTGGGGAAGCTGAAAAACCACTTGTTTTCCGGATCCGACCTCTCCCTGAGGAGTTATCCCAGAGCGTATCTCACATTTGTTGGTAAACATCGAATTCAGCATCAAAAGTCAAATTTTGAGACAGAATTCAAATTCAAAAAGCAAATGTATATTCAGGTTCCCCTAGGACGGGGAATCTGAAAAACCACTTGTTTTCCGGATCCAACCTCTCCCTGAGGAGTTGTCCCAGAGCGTATATCGCATTTGTTGGTAAAAATCCCATTTAGCCTCAAAAGTCAAATTTTGAGACAGAATTCAAATTCAAAAAGCAAATGTATATTCAGATTCTCCTGGGATGGGGAATCCGAAAAACCACTTGTTTTACGGATCCGACCTCTCCCTGAGGAGTTGTCCCAGAGCGTATATCGCATTTGTTGGTAAACATCCAATTCAGCTTCAAAATTCAAATTTTGAGACAGAATTCAAATTCAAAAAGAAAATACATATTCAGGTTCCCCTGGGGTGGGGAAGCTGAAAAACCACTTGTTTTCCGAATCCCACACCTTCTCTGTGGAATTAGCTCATGGCGCATGTCACATTTGTTGGTAAAAATCCAATTCAGCTTCAAAATTCAAATTTTGAGACAGAATTCAAATTCAAAAAGCTAACATTTATTCAGGTTCCCTGGGGTGGGGAAGCCGATAAACCACTTGTTTTCCGGATCCGACCTCTCCCTGAGGAGTTGTCCCAGAGCGTATATCGCATTTGTTGGTAAAAATCCAATTCATCCTCAAAAGTCAAATTTTTAGACAGAATTCAAATTCAAAAAGAAAGCATATATTCAGATTCTCCTGGGATGGGGAATCCGAAAAACCATTTGTTTTTCGGATCTGACCTCTCTCAGAGGAGTTAGCCCAGGGCATATCTCCCATTTGTTGGTAAACATCCAATTCAATTTCAAAATTCAAATTTTGAGACAGAATTCATATTCAAAAAGAAAACATATATTCAGGTTCCCCTGGGGTGGGGAAGCTAAAAACAACTTGTTTTCCGAATCCCACACCTTCTCTGTGGAATTAGCCCACGGCGCATCTCACATTTGTTGGTAAAAATCCAATTCAGCCTCAAAAGTCAAATTTTTAGAAAGAATTCAAATTCAAAAAGCCAATGTATATTCAGGTTCCCCTGGGATGGGGAATCTGGAGAACCACTTGTTTTCCGGATCCAACCTCTCCCTGAAGAGTTGTCCCAGAGCGTATATCGCATTTGTTGGTAAACATCCCATTCAGCCTCAAAAGTCAAATTTTGAGACAGAATTCAAATTCAAAAAGAAAACATATATTCAGATTCTCCTGGGATGGGGAATCCGAAAAACCACTTCTTTTTCAGATACGACCTCTCTTAGAGGAGTTAGCCCAGGGCATATCTCACATTTGTTTGGTAAACATCCAATTCAGCCTCAAAAGTCAAATTTTGAGACAGAATTCAAATTCAAAAAGAAAACATTTATTCAGGTTCCCTGGGATGGGGAATCCGAAAAACCACTTGTTTTCGGATCCGACCTCTCTTAGAGGAGTTAGCCCCGAGCATATCTCTCATTTGTTGGTAAACATCCAATTCAGCTTCAAAATTCAAATTTTGAGACAGAATTCAAATTCAAAAAGAAAACACATATTCAGGTTCCCCTGGGGTGGGGAAGCTGAAAAACCACTTGTTTTCCGAATCCCACACCTTCTCTGTGGAATTAGCCCACGGCGAATCTCACATTTGTTGGTAAAAATCCAATTCAGCTTCAAAATTCAAATTTTGAGACAGAATTCAAATTCAAAAAGAAAACATTTATTCAGGTTCCCTGGGATGGGGAATCCGAAAAACCACTTGTTTTTCGGATCCGACCTCTCTCAGAGGAGTTAGCCCAGGGCATATCTCACATTTGTTGGTAAACCTCCAATTCAGCTTCAAAATTCAAATTTTGAGACAGAATTAAAATTCAAAAAGAAAACATATATTCAGGTTCCCCTGGGGTGGGGAAGCTGAAAAACCACTTGTTTTCCGAATCCCACAGCTTCTCTGAGGAGTTAGCCCAGGGCATATCTCACATTTGTTGGTAAACATCCAATTCAACTTCAAAATTCAAATTTTGAGACAGAATTCATATTCAAAAAGAAAACATATATTCAGGTTCCCCTGGGGTGGGGAAGCTAAAAACAACTTGTTTTCTGAATCCCACACCTTCTCTGTGGAATTAGCCCACGGCGCATCTCACATTTGTTGGTAAAAATCCAATTCAGCTTCAAAATTCAAATTTTTAGACAGAATTCAAATTCAAAAAGCAAACATTTATTCAGGTTCCCTGGGTTTGGGAAGCCGGAAAACCACTTGTTTTCCGTATCTGACCTCTCATTGAGGAGTTGTCCCAGAGCGTATATCGCATTTGTTGGTAAACATCCCATTCAGCCTCAAAAGTCAAATTTTGAGACAGAATTCAAATTCAAAAAGAAAACATATATTCAGATTCTCCTGGGATGGGGAATCCGAAAAACCACTTGTTTTTCGGATACGACCTCTCTTAGAGGAGTTAGCCCAGGGCATATCTCACATTTGTTGGTAAACATCCAATTCAGCCTCAAAAGTCAAATTTTGAGACAGAAATCAAATTCAAAAAGCAAACATTTATTCATGTTCCCTGGGGTGGGGAAGCTGAAAAACCACTTGTTTTTCGGATCCGACCTCTCCCTGAGGAGTTAGCCCAGGGCATATCTCACATTTGTTGGTAAACATCCAATTCAGCTTCAAAATTCAAATTTTGAGACAGAAATCAAATTCAAAAAGCAAACATTTATCCAGGTTCCCTGGGGTGGGGAAGCAGAAAAACCACTTGTTTTCCGGATCCGACCTCTCCCTGAGGAGTTATCCCAGAACATATCTCACATTTGTTGGTAAACATCCAATTCAGCCTCAAAAGTCAAACTTTGAGACAGAATTCAAATTCAAAAATTAAACATATATTCTGGTTCCCCTGGGGTGGGGAAGCTGAAAAACAATTTGTTTTCTGAATCCCACCCCTTCTCTGTGGAATTAGCCCACGGCGCATCTCACATTTGTTGGTAAAAATCCAATTCAGCTTCAAAATTCAAATTTTGAGACAGAATTCAAATTCAAAAAGAAAACATTTATTCAGGTTCCCTGGGGTGCGGAAGCCGAAAAACCACTTTTTTTCCGGATCCGACCTCTCCCTGAGGAATTATCTCAGAGCGTATATCGCATTTGTTGGTAAACATCCAATTCAGCATCAAAAGTCAAATTTTGAGACAGAATTCAAATTCAAAAAGAAAACATATATTCAGATTCTCCTGGGATGGGGAATCCGAAAAACCACTTGTTTTTCGGATCCGACCTCTCTCAGAGGAGTTAGCCCACGGCGCATCTCACATTTGTTGGTAAACATCCAATTCAGCTTCAAAATTCAAATTTTGAGACAGAATTCAAATTCAAAAAGCAAACATTTATTCAGTTTCCCTGGGGTGGGGAAGCTGAAAAACCAATTGTTTTCCGGATCCGACCTCTCCCTGAGGAGTTATCCCAGAGCGTATCTCACATTTGTTGGTAAACATCGAATTCAGCATCAAAAGTCAAATTTTGAGACAGAATTCAAATTCAAAAAGCAAATGTATATTCAGGTTCCCCTAGGACGGGGAATCTGAAAAACCACTTGTTTTCCGGATCCAACCTCTCCCTGAGGAGTTGTCCCAGAGCGTATATCGCATTTGTTGGTAAAAATCCCATTTAGCCTCAAAAGTCAAATTTTGAGACAGAATTCAAATTCAAAAAGCAAATGTATATTCAGATTCTCCTTGGATGGGGAATACGAAAAACCACTTGTTTTTCGGATCCGACCTCTCTCAGAGGAGTTAGCCCAGGGCATATCTCACATTTGTTGGTAAACATCCAATTCAGCCTCAAAAGTCAAATTTTGAGACAGAATTCAAATTCAAAAAGAAAACATATAATCAGGTTCCCCTGGGGTGGGGAAGCTGAAAAACCACTTGTTTTCCGAATCCCACACCTTCTCTGTGGACTTAGCCCACGGCGCATCTCACATTTGTTGGTAAAAATCCAATTCAGCCTCAAAAGTCAAATTTTGATACAGAATTCAAATTCAAAAAGCAAATGTATATTCAGATTCTTCTGGGATGGGGAATCCGAAAAACCACTTGTTTTACGGATCCGACCTCTCCCTGAGGAGTTGTCCCAGAGCGTATATCGCATTTGTTGGTAAACATCCAATTCAGCTTCAAAATTCAAATTTTGAGACAGAATTCAAATTCAAAAAGAAAATACATATTCAGGTTCCCCTGGGGTGGGGAAGCTGAAAAACCACTTGTTTTCCGAATCCCACACCTTCTCTGTGGAATTAGCTCATGGCGCATGTCACATTTGTTGGTAAAAATCCAATTCAGCTTCAAAATTCAAATTTTGAGACAGAATTCAAATTCAAAAAGCTAACATTTATTCAGGTTCCCTGGGGTGGGGAAGCCGATAAACCACTTGTTTTCCGGATCCGACCTCTCCCTGAGGAGTTGTCCCAGAGCGTATATCGCATTTGTTGGTAAAAATCCAATTCATCCTCAAAAGTCAAATTTTTAGACAGAATTCAAATTCAAAAAGAAAGCATATATTCAGATTCTCCTGGGATGGGGAATCCGAAAAACCATTTGTTTTTCGGATCTGACCTCTCTCAGAGGAGTTAGCCCAGGGCATATCTCCCATTTGTTGGTAAACATCCAATTCAACTTCAAAATTCAAATTTTGAGACAGAATTCATATTCAAAAAGAAAACATATATTCAGGTTCCCCTGGGGTGGGGAAGCTAAAAACAACTTGTTTTCCGAATCCCACACCTTCTCTGTGGAATTAGCCCACGGCGCATCTCACATTTGTTGGTAAAAATCCAATTCAGCTTCAAAATTCAAATTTTGAGACAGAATTCAAATTCAAAAAGCAAACATTTATTCAGGTTCCCTGGGTTGGGGAAGCCGAAAAACCACTTGTTTTCCGTATCTGACCTCTCATTGAGGAGTTATCCTAGAGCGTATCTCACATTTGTTGGTAAAAATCCAATTCAGCCTCAAAAGTCAAATTTTGAGAAAGAATTCAAATTCAAAAAGCCAATGTATATTCAGGTTCCCCTGGGATGGGGAATCTGGAGAACCACTTGTTTTCCGGATCCAACCTCTCCCTGAGGAGTTGTCCCAGAGCGTATATCGCATTTGTTGGTAAACATCCCATTCAGCCTCAAAAGTCAAATTTTGAGACAGAATTCAAATTCAAAAAGAAAACATATATTCAGATTCTCCTGGGATGGGGAATCCGAAAAACCACTTGTTTTTCAGATACGACCTCTCTTAGAGGAGTTAGCCCAGGGCATATCTCACATTTGTTTGGTAAACATCCAATTCAGCCTCAAAAGTCAAATTTTGAGACAGAATTCAAATTCAAAAAGAAAACATATATTCTGGTTCCCCTGGGGTGGGGAAGCTGAAAAACCAGTTGTTTTCCGAATCCCACACCTTCTCTGTGGAATTAGCCCACGGCGAATCTCACATTTGTTGGTAAAAATCCAATTCAGCTTCAAAATTCAAATTTTGAGACAGAATTCAAATTCAAAAAGAAAACATATATTCTGGTTCCCCTGGGGTGGGGAAGCTGAAAAACAATTTGTTTTCCGAATCCCACCCCTTCTCTGTGGAATTAGCCCACGGCGAATGTCACATTTGTTGGTAAAAATCCAATTCAGCTTCAAAATTCAAATTTTGAGACAGAATTAAAATTCAAAAAGAAAACATATATTCAGGTTCCCCTGGGGTGGGGAAGCTGAAAAACCACTTGTTTTCCGGATCCAACCTCTCCCTGAGGAGTTGTCCCAGAGCGTATATCGCATTTGTTGGTAAAAATCCCATTCAGCCTGAAAAGTCAAATTTTGAGACAGAATTCAAATGCAAAAAGAAAACATATATTCAGATTCTCCTGGGATGGGGAATCCGAAAAACCACTTGTTTTTCGGATCTGACCTCTCTCAGAGGAGTTAGCCCAGGGCATATCTCACATTTCTTGGTAAACATCCAATTCAGCCTCAAATGTCAAATTTTGAGACAGAATTAAAATTCAAAAAGAAAACATATATTCAGGTTCCCCTGGGGTGGGGAAGCTAAAAACAACTTGTTTTCCGAATCCCACACCTTCTCTGTGGAATTAGCCCACGGCGCATCTCCCATTTGTTGGTAAAAATCCAATTCAGCTTCAAAATTCAAATTTTGAGACAGAATTCAAATTCAAAAAGCAAACATTTATTCAGGTTCCCTGGGTTGGGGAAGCCGAAAAACCACTTGTTTTCCGTATCTGACCTCTCATTGAGGAGTTATCCTAGAGCGTATCTCACATTTGGTGGTAAAAATCCAATTCAGCCTCAAAAGTCAAATTTTGAGACAGAATTCAAATTCAAAAAGAAAACATATATTCAGATTCTCCTGGGATGGGGAATCCGAAAAACCACTTGTTTTTCGGATACGACCTCTCTTAGAGGAGTTAGCCCAGGGCATATCTCACATTTGTTGGTAAACATCCAATTCAGCCTCAAAAGTCAAATTTTGAGACAGAAATCAAATTCAAAAAGCAAACATTTATTCAGGTTCCCTGGGGTGGGGAAGCAGAAAAACCACTTGTTTTCCGGATCCGACCTCTCCCTGAGGAGTTATCCCAGAACGTATCTCACATTTGTTGGTAAACATCCAATTCAGCCTCAAAAGTCAAATTTTGAGACAGAATTCAAATTCAAAAAGAAAACATATATTCTGGTTCCCCTGGGGTGGGGAAGCTGAAAAACAATTTGTTTTCCGAATCCCACCCCTTCTCTGTGGAATTAGCCCACGGCGAATGTCACATTTGTTGGTAAAAATCCAATTCAGCTTCAAAATTCAAATTTTGAGACAGAATTCAAATTTAAAAAGCAAACATTTATTCAGGTTCCCTGGGGTGGGGAAGCTGAAAAACCACTTGTTTTTCGGATCCGACCTCTCCCTGAGGAGTTATCCCAGAGCGTATATCGCATTTGTTGGTAAACATCCAATTCAGCATCAAAAGTCAAATTTTGAGACAGAATTCAAATTCAAAAAGAAAACATATATTCAGATTCTCCTGGGATGGGGAATCCGAAAAACCACTTGTTTTTTGGATCCGACCTCTCTCAGAGGAGTTAGCCCACGGCGCATCTCACATTTGTTGGTAAACATCCAATTCAGCTTCAAAATTCAAATTTTGAGACAGAATTCAAATTCAAAAAGCAAACATTTATTCAGGTTCCCTGGGGTGGGGAAGCTGAAAAACCACTTGTTTTCCGGATCCGACCTCTCCCTGAGGAGTTATCCCAGAGCGTATCTCACATTTGTTGGTAAACATCGAATTCAGCATCAAAAGTCAAATTTTGAGACAGAATTCAAATTCAAAAAGCAAATGTATATTCAGGTTCCCCTAGGACGGGGAATCTGAAAAACCACTTGTTTTCCGGATCCAACCTCTCCCTGAGGAGTTGTCCCAGGGCATATCTCACATTTGTTGGTAAACATCCAATTCAGCATCAAAAGTCAAATTTTGAGACAGAATTCAAATTCAAAAAGAAAACATATATTCAGATTCTCCTGGGATGGGGAATCCCAAAAACCACTTGTTTTTCGGATCCGACCTCTCTCAGAGGAGTTAGCCCACGGCGCATCTCACATTTGTTGGTAAACATCCAATTCAGCTTCAAAATTCAAATTTTGAGACAGAATTCAAATTCAAAAAGCAAACATTTATTCAGGTTCCCTGGGGTGGGGAAGCTGAAAAACCACTTGTTTTCCGGATCCGACCTCTCCCTGAGGAGTTATCCCAGAGCGTATCTCACATTTGTTGGTAAACATCGAATTCAGCATCAAAAGTCAAATTTTGAGACAGAATTCAAATTCAAAAAGCAAATGTATATTCAGGTTCCCCTAGGACGGGGAATCTGAAAAACCACTTGTTTTCCGGATCCAACCTCTCCCTGAGGAGTTGTCCCAGAGCGTATATCGCATTTGTTGGTAAAAATCCCATTTAGCCTCAAAATTCAAATTTTGAGAAAGAATTCAAATTCAAAAAGCAAATGTATATTCAGATTCTCCTTGGATGGGGAATACGAAAAACCACTTGTTTTCCGGATCCGACCTCTCCCTGAGGAGTTATCCCAGAGCGTATCTCACATTTGTTGGTAAACATCCAATTCAGCCTCAAAAGTCAAATTTTGAGACAGAATTCAAATTCAAAAAGAAAACATATATTCTGGTTCCCCTGGGGTGGGGAAGCTGAAAAACAACTTGTTTTCCGAATCCCACCCCTTCTCTGTGGAATTAGCCCACGGTGCATCTCACATTTGTTGGTAAAAATCCAATTCAGCTTCAAAATTCAAATTTTGAGACAGAATTCAAATTCAAAAAGCAAATGTATATTCAGGTTCCCCTGGGATGGGGAATCTGAAAAACCACTTGTTTTCCGGATCCAACCTCTCCCTGAGGAGTTGTCCCAGAGCGTATATCGCATTTGTTGGTAAACATCCCATTCAGCCTCAAAAGTCAAATTTTGAGACAGAATTCAAATTCAAAAAGAAAACATATATTCAGATTCTCCTGGGATGGGGAATCTGAAAAACCACTTGTTTTTCGGATCTGACCTCTCCCTGAGGAGTTATCCCAGAGCGTATATCGCATTTGTTGGTAAACATCCAATTCAGCATCAAAAGTCAAATTTTGAGACAGAATTCAAACTCAAAAAGCAAATGTATATTCAGGTTCCCCTGCGATGGGGAATCTGAAAAACCAATTGTTTTCCGAATCCCACACCTTCTCTGTGGAATTAGCCCACGGCGAATCTCACATTTGTTGGTAAAAATCCAATTCAGCTTCAAAATTCAAATTTTGAGACAGAATTCAAATTCAAAAAGAAAACATTTATTCAGGTTCCCTGGGATGGGGAATCCGAAAAACCACTTGTTTTTGGATCCGACCTCTCTTAGAGGAGTTAGCCCCGAGCATATCTCTCATTTGTTGGTAAACATCCAATTCAGCTTCAAAATTCAAATTTTGAGACAGAATTCAAATTCAAAAAGAAAACACATATTCAGGTTCCCCTGGGGTGGGGAAGCTGAAAAACCACTTGTTTTCCGAATCCCACACCTTCTCTGTGGAATTAGCCCACGGCGAATCTCACATTTGTTGGTAAAAATCCAATTCAGCTTCAAAATTCAAATTTTGAGACAGAATTCAAATTCAAAAAGAAAACATTTATTCAGGTTCCCTGGGATGGGGAATCCGAAAAACCACTTGTTTTTCGGATCCGACCTCTCTCAGAGGAGTTAGCCCAGGGCATATCTCACATTTGTTGGTAAACCTCCAATTCAGCTTCAAAATTCAAATTTTGAGACAGAATTAAAATTCAAAAAGAAAACATATATTCAGGTTCCCCTGGGGTGGGGAAGCTGAAAAACCACTTGTTTTCCGAATCCCACACCTTCTCTGAGGAGTTAGCCCAGGGCATATCTCACATTTGTTGGTAAACATCCAATTCAACTTCAAAATTCAAATTTTGAGACAGAATTCATATTCAAAAAGAAAACATATATTCAGGTTCCCCTGGGGTGGGGAAGCTAAAAACAACTTGTTTTCTGAATCCCACACCTTCTCTGTGGAATTAGCCCACGGCGCATCTCACATTTGTTGGTAAAAATCCAATTCAGCTTCAAAATTCAAATTTTTAGACAGAATTCAAATTCAAAAAGCAAACATTTATTCAGGTTCCCTGGGTTTGGGAAGCCGGAAAACCACTTGTTTTCCGTATCTGACCTCTCATTGAGGAGTTATCCTAGAGCGTGTCTCACATTTGTTGGTAAAAATCCAATTCAGCCTCAAAAGTCAAATTTTGAGAAAGAATTCAAATTCAAAAAGCCAATGTATATTCAGGTTCCCCTTGGATGGGGAATCTGGAAAACCACTTGTTTTCCGGATCCAACCTCTCCCTGAGGAGTTGTCCCAGAGCGTATATCGCATTTGTTGGTAAACATCCCATTCAGACTCAAAAGTCAAATTTTGAGACAGAATTCAAATTCAAAAAGAAAACATATATTCAGATTCTCCTGGGATGGGGAATCCGAAAAACCACTTGTTTTCCGGATCCGACCTCTCCCTGAGGAGTTATCCCAGAACATATCTCACATTTGTTGGTAAACATCCAATTCAGCCTCAAAAGTCAAACTTTGAGAAAGAATTCAAATTCAAAAAGAAAACATATATTCTGGTTCCCCTGGGGTGGGGAAGCTGAAAAACAATTTGTTTTCCGAATCCCACCCCTTCTCTGTTTAATTAGCCCACGGCGAATCTCACATTTGTTGGTAAAAATCCAATTCAGCTTCAAAATTCAAATTTTGAGACAGAATTCAAATTCAAAAAGAAAACATTTATTCAGGTTCCCTGGGGTGCGGAAGCCGAAAAACCACTTTTTTTCCGGATCCGACCTCTCCCTGAGGAGTTATCCCAGAGCGTATATCGCATTTGTTGGTAAACATCCAATTCAGCATCAAAAGTCAAATTTTGAGACAGAATTCAAATTCAAAAAGAAAACATATATTCAGATTCTCCTGGGATGGGGAATCCAAAAAACCACTTGTTTTTCGGATCCAATCTCTCCCTGAGGAGTTGTCCTAGAGCGTATATCGCATTTGTTGGTAAAAATCCCATTTAGCCTCAAAAGTCAAATTTTGAGACAGAATTCAAATTCAAAAAGCAAATGTATATTCAGATTCTCCTTGGATGGGGAATACGAAAAACCACTTGTTTTTCGGATCCGACCTCTCTCAGAGGAGTTAGCCCAGGGCATATCTCACATTTGTTGGTAAACATCCAATTCAGCCTCAAAAGTCAAATTTTGAGACAGAATTCAAATTCAAAAAGAAAACATATATTCAGGTTCCCCTGGGGTGGGGAAGCTGAAAAACCACTTGTTTTCAGAATCCCACACCTTCTCTGTGGACTTAGCCCACGGCGCATCTCACATTTGTTGGAAAAAATCCAATTCAGCCTCAAAAGTCAAATTTTGAGACAGAATTCAAATTCAAAAAGCAAATGTATATTCAGATTCTCCTGGGATGGGGAATCCGAAAAACCACTTGTTTTACGGATCCGACCTCTCTCAGAGTAGTTAGCACCGAGCATATCTCTCATTTGTTGGTAAACATCCAATTCAGCTTCAAAATTCAAATTTTGAGACAGAATTCAAATTCAAAAAGAAAATACATATTCAGGTTCCCCTGGGGTGGGGAAGCTGAAAAACCACTTGTTTTCCGAATCCCACACCTTCTCTGTGGAATTAGCTCATGGCGCATGTCACATTTGTTGGTAAAAATCCAATTCAGCTTCAAAATTCAAATTTTGAGACAGAATTCAAATTCAAAAAGCTAACATTTATTCAGGTTCCCTGGGGTGGGGAAGCCGAAAAACCACTTGTTTTCCGGATCCGACCTCTCCCTGAGGAGTTGTCCCAGAGCGTATATCGCATTTGTTGGTAAAAATCCAATTCATCCTCAAAAGTCAAATTTTTAGACAGAATTCAAATTCAAAAAGAAAGCATATATTCAGATTCTCCTGGGATGGGGAATCAGAAAAACCATTTGTTTTTCGGATCGGACCTCTCTCACAGGAGTTAGCCCAGGGCATATCTCACATTTGTTGGTAAACATCCAATTCAACTTCAAAATTCAAATTTTGAGACAGAATTCATATTCAAAAATAAAACATATATTCAGGTTCCCCTGGGGTGGGGAAGCTAAAAACAACTTGTTTTCCGAATCCCACACCTTCTCTGTGGAATTAGCCCACGGCGCATCTCACATTTGTTCGTAAAAATCCTATTCAGCTTCAAAATTCAAATTTTGAGACAGAATTCAAATTCAAAAAGCAAACATTTATTCAGGTTCCCTGGGGTGGGGAAGCCGAAAAACCACTTGTTTTCCGTATCTGACCTCTCATTGAGGAGTTATCCTAGAGCGTATCTCACATTTGTTGGTAAAAATCCAATTCAGCCTCAAAAGTCAAATTTTGAGACAGAATTCAAATTCAAAAAGCCAATGTATATTCAGGTTCCCCTGGGATGGGTAATCTGAAAAACCACTTGTTTTCCGGATCCAACCTCTCCCTGAGGAGTTGTCCTAGAGCGTATATCGCATTTGTTGGTAAAAATCCAATTCAGCCTCCAAAGTCAAATTTTGAGACAGAATTCAAATTCAAAAAGAAAACATATATTCAGATTCTCCTGGGATGGGGAATCCGAAAAACCACTTGTTTTTCGGATACGACCTCTCTTAGAGGAGTTAGCCCAGGGCATATCTCACATTTGTTGGTAAACATCCAATTCAGCCTCAAAAGTCAAATTTTGAGACAGAAATCAAATTCAAAAAGCAAACATTTATTCAGGTTCCCTGTGGTGGGGAAGCAGAAAAACCACTTGTTTTCCGGATCCGACCTCTCCCTGAGGAGTTATCCCAGAACATATCTCACATTTGTTGGTAAACATCCAATTCAGCCTCAAAAGTCAAACTTTGAGACAGAATTCAAATTCAAAAAGAAAACATATATTCTGGTTCCCCTGGGGTGGGGAAGCTGAAAAACAATTTGTTTTCCGAATCCCACCCCTTCTCTGTTTAATTAGCCCACGGCGAATCTCACATTTGTTGGTAAAAATCCAATTCAGCTTCAAAATTCAAATTTTGAGACAGAATTCAAATTCAAAAAGAAAACATTTATTCAGGTTCCCTGGGGTGCGGAAGCTGAAAAACCACTTTTTTTCCGGATCCGACCTCTCCCTGAGGAGTTATCCCAGAGCGTATATCGCATTTGTTGGTAAACATCCAATTCAGCATCAAAAGTCAAATTTTGAGACAGAATTCAAATTCAAAAAGAAAACATATATTCAGATTCTCCTGGGATGGGGAATCCAAAAAACCACTTGTTTTTCGGATCCAACCTCTCCCTGAGGAGTTGTCCCAGAGCGTATATCGCATTTGTTGGTAAACATCCCATTCAGCCTCAAAAGTCAAATTTTGAGACAGAATTCAAATTCAAAAAGAAAACATATATTCAAATTCTCCTGGGATGGGGAATCTGAAAAACCACTTGTTTTTCGGATCTGACCTCTCCCTGAGGAGTTATCCCAGAGCGTATATCGCATTTGTTGGTAAACATCCAATTCAGCATCAAAAGTCAAATTTTGAGACAGAATTCAAACTCAAAAAGCAAATGTATATTCAGGTTCCCCTGCGATGGGGAATCTGAAAAACCAATTGTTTTCCGGATCCGACCTCTCTCAGAGGAGTTAGCCCAGGGCATATCTCACATTTGTTGGTAAACATCCAATTCAGCCTCAAAAGTCAAATTTTGAGACAGAAATCAAATTCAAAAAGCAAACATTTATTCAGGTTCCCTGTGGTGGGGAAGCAGAAAAACCACTTATTTTCCAGATCCGACCTCTCCCTGAGGAGTTATCCCAGAACGTATCTCACATTTGTTGGTAAAAATCCAATTCAGCTTCAAAATTCAAATTTTGAGACAGAATTCAAATTCAAAAAGAAAACATTTATTCAGGTTCCCTGGGATGGGGAATCCGAAAAACCACTTGTTTTCGGATCCGACCTCTCTTAGAGGAGTTAGCCCCGAGCATATCTCTCATTTTTTGGTAAACATCCAATTCACCTTCAAAATTCAAATTTTGAGACAGAATTCAAATTCAAAAAGAAAACACATATTCAGGTTCCCCTGGGGTGGGGAAGCTGAAAAACCACTTGTTTTCCGAATCCCACACCTTCTCTGTGGAATTAGCCCACGGCGAATCTCACATTTGTTGGTAAAAATCCAATTCAGCTTCAAAATTCAAATTTTGAGACAGAATTCAAATTCAAAAAGAAAACATTTATTCAGGTTCCCTGGGATGGGGAATCCGAAAAACCACTTGTTTTCCGAATCCCACACCTTCTCTGAGGAGTTAGCCCAGGGCATATCTCACATTTGTTGGTAAACATCCAATTCAACTTCAAAATTCAAATTTTGAGACAGAATTCATATTCAAAAAGAAAACATATATTCAGGTTCCCCTGGGGTGGGGAAGCTAAAAACAACTTGTTTTCTGAATCCCACACCTTCTCTGTGGAATTAGCCCACGGCGCATCTCAGATTTGTTTGTAAAAATCCAATTCAGCTTCAAAATTCAAATTTTGAGACAGAATTCAAATTCATAAAGCAAACATTTATTCAGGTTCCCTGGGGTGGGGAAGCCGAAAAACCACTTGTTTTCCGTATCTGACCTCTCATTGAGGAGTTATCCTAGAGCGTATCTCAAATTTGTTGGTAAAAATCCAATTCAGCCTCAAAAGTCAAATTTTGAGACAGAATTCAAATTCAAAAAGCCAATGTATATTCAGGTTCCCCTTGGATGGGTAATCTGAAAACCACTGTTATTCCGATCCACCTCTACCTGAGGAGTTGTCTCGAGGTATTATCGCATTGTTGGTAAAACATCCCATTCAGATCAAAAGTCAAATTTTGAGACAGAATTCAAATTCAAAAAGAAAACATATATTCAGATTCTCCTGGGATGGGGAATCCGAAAAACCACTTGTTTTTCGGATACGACCTCTATTAGAGGAGTTAGCCCAGGGCATATCTCACATTTGTTGGTAAACATCCAATTCAGCCTCAAAAGTCAAATTTTGAGACAGAAATCAAATTCAAAAAGCAAATATTTATTCAGGTTCCCTGGGGTGGGGAAGCTGAAAAACAATTTGTTTTCCGAATCCCACCCCTTCTCTGTGGAATTAGCCCACGGCGAATGTCACATTTGTTGGTAAAAATCCAATTCAGCTTCAAAATTCAAATTTTGAGACAGAATTCAAATTCAAAAAGAAAACATTTATTGGTTCCCCTGGGGTGGGGAAGCTGAAAAACAACTTGTTTTCCGAATTCCACCCCTTCTCTGTGGAATTAGCCCACGGCGCATCTCACATTTGTTGGTAAAAATCCAATTCAGCTTCAAAATTCAAATTTTGAGACAGAATTCAAATTCAAAAAGAAAACATTTATTCAGGTTCCCTGGGGTGCGGAAGCCGAAAAACCACTTTTTTTCCGGATCCGACCTCTCCCTGAGGAGTTATCCCAGAGCGTATATCGCATTTGTTGGTAAACATCCAATTCAGCATCAAAAGTCAAATTTTGAGACAGAATTCAAATTCAAAAAGAAAACATATATTCAGATTCTCCTGGGATGGGGAATCCAAAAAACCACTTGTTTTTCGGATCCAATCTCTCCCTGAGGAGTTGTCCTAGAGCGTATATCGCATTTGTTGGTAAAAATCCCATTTAGCCTCAAAAGTCAAATTTTGAGACAGAATTCAAATTCAAAAAGCAAATGTATATTCAGATTCTCCTTGGATGGGGAATACGAAAAACCACTTGTTTTTCGGATCCGACCTCTCTCAGAGGAGTTAGCCCAGGGCATATCTCACATTTGTTGGTAAACATCCAATTCAGCCTCAAAAGTCAAATTTTGAGACAGAATTCAAATTCAAAAAGAAAACATATATTCAGGTTCCCCTGGGGTGGGGAAGCTGAAAAACCACTTGTTTTCCGAATCCCACACCTTCTCTGTGGAATTAGCTCATGGCGCATGTCACATTTGTTGGTAAAAATGCAATTCAGCTTCAAAATTCAAATTTTGAGACAGAATTCAAATTCAAAAAGCTAACATTTATTCAGGTTCCCTGGGGTGGGGAAGCCGATAAACCACTTGTTTTCCGGATCCGACCTCTCCCTGAGGAGTTGTCCGAGAGCGTATATCGCATTTGTTGGTAAAAATCCAATTCATCCTCAAAAGTCAAATTTTTAGACAGAATTCAAATTCAAAAAGAAAGCATATATTCAGATTCTCCTGGGATGGGGAATCCGAAAAACCATTTGTTTTTC